>VZTO01013391.1:0-42141 GCA_013400615.1 Syrrhaptes paradoxus
GAATGTGAGAGGGCCAGAGGCACGCAGAGGAGGTTACTGGAAGGGGTCAGGGCATTCCCTTCAGAAAGCAATAGATGCCTCATTGCCTTAGCAGGAAGAATAGCAAGTGCCTCATTCATGTCACAGTAATGTTCAAATTTGCCTACACTGCTAAAACACCTTTAGGCAGCATTGTCCAACCCTAATGTGTTAGCTGAAGAAAAAATACTTTCTGCGTAAATGACCAAGGATGGACTCAGCTTTGGTGTTTACTGTTCATGTGTCTGCTATGGTGGCTGGATGCATCATTTCCCATTACAGAGAAAAGCTGAAGAGCTTACTCAGCTGCCTAATGTAGGTGTGTCTACTCAAAAGAGAGAGAAATTGCCTTCTAGACTCCACTGACTCAGTTAACTAGATATCCACTGATTATACGGGGAAGCCTGGACAACTTAACTAACCTAAACACGTGCTCAGGTGTAGATACCAATAAATTGATGAGATCAATTTCACCCAAGATGTCCTTTAAATGACTACGTAAAATACATCATATGTAAACTTTAAAGCTGCATAAAGTAAGAATAGTAAATGTTTCTCTGGTTAGCCCTAGGACTGCCCATTGAACATTTCAGACCATAGTTTTAAAAGCTCATTTTAAAGCTTATGACTTATTGAAAAAAATAATGAAATGGCAATTTGTATCCTTCAACCTCACCTAAAGCCTCATACATGGATGTTAATGAACTGATATTATCTGGAGACCCAAGCGGACTTCTGAATCTGAGCAGAATATAATGACAGCTCGTTAATATTGTATTTAACATTGAACCTTGTCCTAGTCACCATCTTTTTGTTTCTCTTTACATCATTCTGAAGATACAGTTACCTGTTTGCAATGTGTCTCTCTGCAAACAGGCGAGTTTAGGAAAGGAGGTTCCTCTATGTTCTAATCTACAACAGATATAAAAATACTATTATTTCTTTTTCTAAAGACTTATATGTATTCTAGAGAAACAAAATTACTCACTTTTGTTTCTTTAGTAGTGCATTTTCTATCTATGCTATAACATACTGCCTGCATGGCTGTCATGTTAAAAAAATGAAGAAAGTAGAAGGGCTGCTGTATCTACAGAGCTTTCAGTGGAAGTACAATTTTAAGTTTTGATTGTCTCATTTAATGAACAAGTAGCAACATCTTGTCGCCCAGATTCAGATCTCCTGTGAGCAACATCTGGTCTTCTTTAGCAGTCTATTGTAAAGGCCATTATTCAATGTTTTATATGTTAATGACTTTGAATGCCTTCATTTTTCTGAAACCACAAAGCTATACATTTTTGCCTGATGACACTGCCATTTGCAGTATTGCTACTAATCTTGCCATGTCTACTAGAGTAATATGAAATAACAGTGTTGAAATGAATTATCAGAAACCAAGTGCATGTAAAACCAAGTGTACAGAAATTGCCTTCTTCCCAATCCAATTTTAGCATAGCAGCTTTCTCTAAGGGAAGCTCCAGACCACTTTCTTTTTAACAAATGGCTCTGAAATAGGAGTTGAAAGCCATTTAAGTCTGTGTTGTGCACGACACATAACAATGTTGTATAAAGAATAAATGCTTGCTGTTATGACATAATTACAATCTCATTAAAAATGGTAGTGGTACTGACTATCTGACAGCTTTGACTGGACACAACAGGTCAGATTCATTCAAGGAGTAATTCTGTGGTTGACCAATGTCTGTCAAACACTTTGTCACGGAAGACTACAGAGTTCCTGTATTTTGGAAGTATCCCTGGTGCTATGGGTTTAGGAATACATTTTGAATCTAATATTGGAACGCAAGAAATTTTTCATTTGGTCATTTCAGAATGTGGAACGCTAGAACAGTGTGTTTGAGGGAAAATTATGCATGATGGTTTGGGAGTATATGTACACTGCATTTATTTTAAACTAAAGTCTATGAGATTTTACGTGGGTTTATTGCACTTTCTTCCTCAGTTTGTGCATTTTTTTGCACCCCATGTGTCATTCCAAACTGAGCAGCCTCCAGGGGACAGTGCAGATTACTACTTTGTGTTGTCACCTCATGTGTGTGCCGACAGGATAAAGAAAAATGTTTGGCATAGCCCTTCATTGGCAACATACACTGATAGACATGAGAGTGTCTCAGTCAAGCTGCTCAACATTTAAATATACAATTAAATATAATCACTATCCATGTTTGGGCTAACAGTTTACGTTATTTTTATAGGAAGTATTTAGTAACCTTTGTACTTTTCCTCATCAGTCAGTTTTGGCTTTTCTAGTAATTCATACTGCAGTGGTAATGGGACAGGCCAGTTGGCTAAAACAAATCCTTTTCTTCTTCAAATCCAAAATACAGTATTCTCAACAGCACATGAAAATGTCCTTTCATGTTTGGGGTCATACCTGATAATATGGGATGTACACTCAAGGAGAGGAGAAGTGGGGACTGCCATTGGGAAAATCAGTGCTTATTAGATCCACATTGAGTATATTTGGTTGGGTCTGTGTCTGGAGTGTACGTATTTGATTTGAGCTTTTCTGTTGTGGATATTGTGCATCTATTTTTGTGTGTTTCTCTCCGAAGAGCAAAAGCACCTCATGGAATAAGACAGGGGAAAATGCACACACAGGGAAGGCTGTGTTTTCTCCACATTAGAATAGATAGTTCCCCTTAAGTTCCAAATGATCAGATCTATCCTTGAGAAAAGAATAAACCTATCAATGAGACATTTTTATAATGTTCCATTTAATCATATTTCTGTGAAAGACAATGATGAAAAAAGTAAGTAGGAAACCCCATGGATTAGAGTAGATAAAAGATGGACTGCCTATCCAGATTAATTGAATTTGACTCCTATCTGTATTAGACAGGATATTACAAACTTAAACCTGAATGCAAGGTGATGCCACTCAGTGGAGTAAGATGAGGCAGCAGGAACTGATTACTGAATAAGGCTAGAATAGGGGGTAGACATCTCCCTCCAGTATTTTTCTCAGCTGGTCCTATATAGCTATTTTTTCCACACCCTTCACGCAATACCTATCAATCACTGAATTAGGATAAAGATAATACAACAAACAACAAAACTGGTCATAGTTCCTGCACTGAGGAAGCTACTCTTAATAGTAAACTGAAAACAGAAAACTTAAAGTGACACGGCTTGCCAAAGTCATACAGTACATCAGTAAAAGGATGGGAATAGGATCTTGACTTCATACTCCAAGCCACTCTCTGCTGGGCTGGGCTACTGCAGCAAGATTGGGTGAATTTAACCAACAATGCTTCTTATTAGATTCGTGAATCTGGGCTAGCATCAAATCTCAAATCAGGTTCTCACATAGGAATTAGCTTTTTAAAACTATCTAAACACAATGCCACCCGAAAGAAATTATACAACATGGCTTTTGATTGGATTAGAAAGCAAAAGAGATAGTAAAACATGACCTAAGGCTTCATCCCATTGTGGTGTTAGTGGAACCAGTGGTACTTGTAAATCACACTCAGGAAAAGCCAGCTGGTTGCTGATGAAGTTTTGGTGGAAGGATGGTGACATCTAGTGGTATTGCTCTTCGTGCAGCCCTTTCAATTACATCTCAAAACATGACAGTAGTACAGCAACATGCTACTTTACATACTTAATCCATTAGCTTTTTGAAAGCTTTAATACTTTATGCAGTATCAGCTTTTCACCAACCACAGTGGCCTCTGAATTTTTCAAACATAATTGCCCATTTGTCACTATACCAAAAACAAATGTTGTCATAAAGGAGTGATTCAGTAGTCTGCAAATAAAGCTGTACCATAAAACTTTGCAAACATTGTGATAACAACTTGGATTTTTCTCTCATAATTCATGACTTAAGTTCAAGAACTACTTGCATCAGAATTACATGACAGATGCTGTTTCAGTAGGGACTTAGCTCCAGGGACTGATTTATCCCTCCTGAAAAAAGTGTTAAAAAAGGATGGAACAAATCACCATTTAGGTGCTTATCCCTTTCTAGTTTGGTAATTAGTGTAGTCTAGATGCCTAACTGCTATAGCTGAAATTAGGTAAGATGAGTCATACTAAAATGACTCTGGTGCTTCTCTCTCATTTAAAGTCAATGAAGCCTAATCTGTTCAGTCATTGAAAGAAGAGCTGGAAATGTGTCTTTTTAAAGAGAAGTTTGAACAATGGAAGAGGAAAGATAGGGGTACATAGAAAAAACAAAGCAATATCTGTAACAGAAAATTGTTAATAATTAAGCACCAGGGCTTGTTTTTATTGCTGGATCTCAAATACACGAATTATTAACCTGCTGGACCAGCCCATGATCTGGGCTAGTTCGGACCCTCTCGGGTAGTTGCTGGGCATGGGCAGGGAACTCTCCCAACAAGCTGTGTCTATGAGCCCCTTGGTTTGGGAGCTAAGACAGGTTCCTAGTACGGAGGTATGCTGTTCCGCGACAGTTGCTTTAGTACTACAGAACTAGTCTGTTATTCTAATCTGAGACATACCAGTGAGATGTCCTCTAAACACAATGGCAGTAAGTGCTTATAATTGTAATGCAGCTTGAAAATGAAACAATGAAGAGAATTTCTAAAATTTGTCAGTGTACACTGACTCCCTTCTCCTTTGTCTTCACCTTCAGCTATCCTAGGATCAGGTTCCCAAGTAGATTTGGTATCATATGTGATCTGTAGTAGAAGCCATTTTGTTGTGCATGCAATTTTATGGTTATGACTGCATTGAGGCTATTGCAACCTAGAGAGGCTGGAGAGGCTGACATGAACCTCCTGAAGTTGAACAAAGGCAATGACTTGGGATAGAATAACCCCCACGTATCTGTACAGGTGAGGGACTGACTAGCTGGAGAGCAGCTTTACAGAAAATATGATGAGGGTCTTGATGGAGAATAAATTCACCATGAGCCAGCAATGTGCCCTGGCCACCAGTATCCTAGTCTGTATGAACAGGAAGGCAGCCAGCAGGCTGAGAAAAGACATTCTTCTCCTTTGTTTGGCACTTGTGAGACTGAATCTGGAGTACTGTGTCCCGTTTTACACTCCCTAGTAGAAGAACACTGACAAACTGAAGCGAATTCAGTGGAGGGTCATCCTGACGTTCACTGCCC
This sequence comes from Syrrhaptes paradoxus, assembly GCA_013400615.1. NCBI lineage: Eukaryota > Metazoa > Chordata > Aves > Pterocliformes > Pteroclidae > Syrrhaptes > Syrrhaptes paradoxus. The sequence continues at coordinate 5,126 of VZTO01013391.1, forward strand.
AAACACTTGCCCTGTGTGGAAAGGCTGAGGGACCAGGGGTCCTTCCGCTTGAAGAAGGGAAAACTCAAAGCGAGATCGGCTTGCTGTCTTCAGGTACCTAATGGGAGAGCTTAAAGAACACACAGCTAGACTCTTTTTTTGGAGAAGCACAGTAAAAGGCTGAAAGGCAACAGGCACAAGATAGGAACTGGGAAATTTTGACTTGATATGAGAAAATATGTTTCTACCATGAGGATGGTCAAACACTGGAACCAGGAGCACTGGAATCTATATCGTTGGAAGTATTTAACCCTTGGTTGAATGCAGTGCTGAGCAACCTGACCTAACCAACCCTGCTTTGAATAGGAGGTTGGACTGGTGGCCTCTGGAGATCCCCTGCACTCTGCATACTTCTAAGATGCTAAAAGGAAGCCATGACAGAAGTCAGTAAATCAGCACTTTAAGGACATTTAGAAAGAAAAAAAAAAAGTCTGTAACTACATGTACTTACTTTTCTTTTTAGAAATACAGTCTTAGCAATCATTTGACTATGAGTCAGCTGTGAGTCTTTAGCCAGGTCACATATTTATCTTACAGTCATCCTGTACAACTAATCACTAAGGATAAATATCAGCTGAACTTCACGTATACCAAACATTTCATATAGTTAAGGAGGACAGTCGAAGTACTTTTTGTGGTTAGGACTCGAGAATCTAAGCAATGAAGGTTCCTCCACGGTTTAGAAGATGACTTTTTTTTTTTTTAATTACCAAATGCACTGCTCTCAAACCTCAAACTATTCAAACTAAATGAGTGATTCCTCAAGTGTGGAACATTTTGGTTAAGAAGGATGTGCACTTGTGCTTTTTTCCATCAAGGAAAAAACAGACATGTCAGATTCAGACAGAAATTGAATCTGGTGCTGCATTTAGAAATCCATATGGTCATCAGAACTTCCTTCTATGATCCTGTGGTTCTTTTTGTATTGATAAGTGTTCCCATTGACTTTTAGGCACTGGGTTTCTTATACCTTTGAATACAGCTATAAACATGAGTCATTTAATGCCTCAGTCTCCAAGCTGGCTGGACACAGATCACACCCTGTCCAGAAAACATCTCTTGCACAGTCTTGAGTTTGAACTAAGAAGTCCAGTTTGTGGACTTACCATGTCAAGCATGGCAGCACACTTCCCAATGCTACACCAGCTAAGTATCTGCAAAGAGCAGACTCTGTGCTACCTCATTTAAGTGCTTCTCAGGATGCACAATGCACATGGCAGGATACCCTTCATTTAGGTATGAAGGGTAAGAAATGAAGTTTCAGGATCTGCTGCAAGGCATGCATTTTTGCCTAGTGATGAGAAGCAGCTCACTTGTGAAGCTGGAGAAATACAGGGCATATACTTGTGATATAGACTGGGGAGACAAGAGTCTTCTTTGTGTTTTGATGGGTATTGGAAAGTCTGCCTTTTTCCTGCTTTTCACTTTCTGAGAGTTAGAATTGTCTTTTGGATGTCTGAAGTAAGTGTCTATAGGTTGGTAACACATTAGACAGTTTTGGTGAAATTAGTGGTTTGGTTTTTTTAAAGTGGCACCAACCCTCTTCTGCCAAGAGAAGTCTATGGGTTAATTATGGGACTTGAAGTTAGGTTTCCAAGTCTCTAAAAAAGCACTCAGGAAGTAAATAGTTGGATCTGCATACTATTTAAACTGCATGAAAAATTTTGGTGTCCTCGACACTAGAAGAAAAGAGAAAGTAAGCAGAATTCCTGCTGTTCTTCAAATTCCACCTGCATACTTTTCAAGAACTAACATAAACACTTGCCACCTTGATAATATCATAACATTTATATACATGAGCTTTCTTCTGCAACATGTGTATTCTTCATCCAGTCCTTCATATTCAGCTGAGCCTACCATCAGTCTCACCCTTAGCTTGATTTCTGGAGCACTATAGCTGACTCCACTGATTTTCTCATAAAAGCGTACGTCTTGCACCAGCTAAATACTGTAATTGTGTGAATGACAAAGTTTCTTGCTAAAAATGTTTGAATTGTCACTTTGCTATCACATCAGAATCTAAATAATTCTGTCTTTCAAAACGACAGTATATTATTTCCACCAGTCAATCAACTCCTGTTTCTTTCATTTACTCACTGATTTCACAATAAAGATTTTTCATTTAGCATTAAGTTATCTGAAAGAGTAAAGGTTAAAATTAGCTCACACTCCTAGATTTTCTGCACATACGAAACAAACCTTGGCGAAATTGCATGCAATGGCCTGAAACAGCACATATAGGCTGCCCACTAATTAGATGTTCTCCAAAATGCATGGGGAATATGTGAGGTATTCTTTTGTAATTCCTGCAATAGCACTGAAATACTATATAAAACCAACTAGGAAATCTAGTTTTCCCAAAGGATTTATGTTTTTTTTTAGCTAATGGGCACTGATGCGGTGAAACTAAGCTTTGTCAAAGCATGTCTTCAAGATAAGCTTTTATCTTTACAGCACTGTGAAGCCAGAGTGGTCTTAAATGTCATCACCATTCTCAGCTGCCCTGCTGTAATGGCATCTAAAGCCACAGAAGGTAGAATGTGACTGTGTACCTTTTGAATTCCCAGTTGGAAGGCTCCTTACTGTGAAACAATGTGAGGGGCTTTCATCAAATTCATCTGGAATCTCAGCTCTTACATGAGAACTAGAAAGTGGTCCAATTTTGAAGTTAATTCTTATAATATTTTTTACTAATTAAGGAAAGCTTTGGTCAGAAACATATCTCCTCCACCACCCCTCCCTCCCCATTTCCATAGTCCGGTAACAAAAGTGCTTTGATTTTGCCTAAAATGGGGAGACGGGGGTGTGTGTGTGCATGATCTTTGATCTCTAGATGAACATGGGCAATTTTAGCCCAAAAGGGATTTGTCTGAGAAACTGCATTAAAATATCAGTTGAAACATAATGCAAACTTAATTCTAATTTGTGCTGTGTGGAGTGCTATGTAATTCTAGAGCACCTTAATTTTGAAGGACATGTAAGGAAAACTTCAGCCTGTCTTATGCATTTTATATTCCTATAAAAATATCTGTAAAACATACAAGAAATATGTTTTTGTCCACAGATTTTGATTAGTTAAGATGATAATGGCTTTTCCCTACTGCATATATCTCTGCTATGAGTTGCTTTAAATTATCATCTGGCAGCTGCTTTTGTAACATATAATCTGTTTTAAAATAAGCTGAAGACATAAGTCATAAAATAATGAACATCTTTTTAACAGATAAGATCATGTCTATTGTGGCATGTGGAATTTTACATGGAGCATACAGCCCTGCCAATGTTAGCTCAGCTGGCAAATGCTGCAGGCTGTACATAAAACAAAAACAAAGTGCAAACATAGAAAACTCATCTGAAGCAGGCAAGAAGCAGCTGACACCCTTTCTTTAGCCATTAAATCAGTCAGAGAGACACACTGTAACCATGAATACGACACTCTGTATTTATCTATTGAATATTCAACATTGCCCTGAAGAATAATGAACTTTTAAACTTTCAAAATGTCTTCTAAACAGACCTGGACCCCTAAGAGGGTAAAAAGATCTTCTGGAAAGATTTGTTCCTTCAAGTTCTGAAATAGCCTGTACATTTTCAGTCAGTCTACTAACTTCAGCAATAAAAAGGTGGCTTCCAGTACTAGTCAAGGCCAGTTCTTGCATGGATCTAGCCCTGAGTCACAAACAAAACATGTGACTAGGCAGAGGATTAAACATTAACTGGTTAAACCTAGACATACTCCTATTTGGTTGAAATCTGGTTCTCATCCTCCAAGATGAGCACCAAGAAGAACAGTTAACACCTTGTCCAAAATCTGTCCCCAGACTAAGAGAGACATTGTCTGTCTGTGGAGCTTCTGCAGAAATTTTAAAATAAAAGTGAATTACTTAGAAGAATAATTTGAAAGGCATTCTGTCTTTCTGGCATACCAGTAACTTGAGAGTGCAGTGTATGTCTTCTCTACAACCTAACACACTCAAAAGTTCATTACAAAACCAAGAAGCACTTTATTTATTATGCAGGTGTAGGATGTTATATTTAGCACAATGGAGCTTCAGTCTTCCTTTGAGGTCTTGAGATACTATTACAATAGGAATATCTGACACTAATTAGTAGCTTTGTCTTCCACAGCTCTAGAGACTCTTCACTATGAACTTTTCAGAACTGACTTCTAATTGGTTTTCTGGTGTATCTTTGGACTATCCTGCTAAGAGAACTGGAAAGGAACATCATCAACGCTCAGCATGTCTTCAGAGGTGCTGATGGTCTGCCATCACTGCTCTAGAATCAAACTACAGTATCTTTTGTTACTCAGCCTACAACAAAACCCATATCTAGCTTGTGGCTCCCTTTTCAGGTTTCCTGATTTGAAGGGCTTCAGTCTCACTGTTACCTCCTTTCTCTTCCTTCTAAAATAAGCTGCAGGCACACAGTGAAAAGGTACATGGTGCCAACACCATGGCATAGGCATGAAAGAAATGGCTTAGTGGGTGCAAGGGCTGAACCCTTTCTCAGTGGCTGCAAATCCAGCAGTGACTCCCATGGGACACAGAGCAACCCCACCACAGCCAGACTGAAGCAGACTCGGACCTCACACCTCCTGCTGGGCCTTGGATAAGATATGCCTCCATTATGTGATCCCCGTGATCCTATGTGGGCTGTGCCTGCACTGCTGACGAAGGTTACTGAAGAAATGTGTGCACTTAAGCAGCTTCTACAGTGGTATGTATATAGGAGATACTAAGCCTGCCCTGTAATTAATGTCTACGCAATCTCATCTCTGAGAGAGTACATTTAACATTCTTTGTTTAATTTCCAAGTTCAGAAACAGAGTAATTTCTATGTCATCCCTCCCTATAGAGTAGGCTCAGTAAGGTGAATTGCACTAGTTTCTGAACTGGTTTTGGGTTCCTAACACTCTCAATTGACTTTCATATTGGAGCTGATAGGCAGGCTTTTTTTTTTTTGTTGTTGTTTCAGCTTTTGAGATTTATTTTGAGGCTATGGTATGCACTTTTGCATTTGTATGCAACATTTTAGGCAGGGTACGAGTCTTCTAACCCATGAGGCTCTTTTTAAGCAATTTGTTTACCAAGATGCTCTGGGTTTATAGATTTAGGAAAATTTGGATATTGCAGAGAGGTTATATTAGTAAAGAAGGAAAACAGATCCTTTTTGAACTGTTGGTTTGCTTTTTCAAACAGAGATCTATCGCTGGATAACGTATTAAAAGCTTATGATGGAGCTGTCAGCAAAGCATGCAGTACCTTAAACCAGACTGTCTGTTGGACCCTTTCATCCAAGCCCTTGAAGCTCCTACATCAAGATTAATGATACTACAATGTATGCCAAGCAAATAAAATTCACCTGTGACCAGAACATCAGAAGATAGTTCAAGGATTTTAAGCGCAGGTTAAAGGATAGCATTGGCTCCTGACACCTCTTAGCTAATGTTATAGTCAGTATTAAGGTACAGGAAACATTTAAAGCCTTCAAATAAAGTAGGGAAAATAAAATTGGTCCTTTAAACATGCACTTACTTCATCATTTATATTCAGTTTTTCTATTGAACTTCTTGAGGGTCTAAAATAACCTAGGCAAAAGTTGTTCACAGTGTCATATGGCTGTAAGGCAGGCAATTCTGATCTGACAACACGACGAAAGAAGTTTTTAACGGTGGTAAAATGCTAGCAACATTGGTGTATGTAATACAGTCCCTTGTATGAAATGATGGGTAGTCTGGTCACGTATTCCTGAGACAAATGCAAAACTGGAGGAAATGCAAGAAAGAGTTGTTAAGATAATCAGGGAAATGGAGACATGTCTGTGTGAGAAGAGCTTGTTTAGTCTCTGTCAATAAGGACTGAGAGGTGATGTGACTGATCTCCATTAATATTTTAGAAGGCAAACACTGGACAGGAAAAATAGCTAATTAAACTAAAGGACAATGTTGGCACAATGACAAGCAGGTATAAATTGACCATGAATACATTTAAGCACCAAATGAGATTAATGTTTCTAACCACCAAAGGAAACAAGTTTTGAAACAGGAGATGCAGCAGCAAAATGCCTAAGAACAGTAACAATGACTTTCCGTAAGAGTTTATCCAAGTTTATGGCACGGCTGGCTGTGATCACAAAGGAAGAGATTCAGTAGCTTCACCTTACCCACATTTGGACAGTGTCCTTTATCAATCAAAGGAAAAACAGGCTTCCAGACGCACTTGGGAGACTATCATGTGAGATGAGGAAAAGGAAGGAGGTTGCTCCCTGAATGGTCAATCATCTGATCTAGAGGTCTTGTCCCTTCACCCTTCCGGTGAAGAGAGTGGCTGGATTCAAAAATAAACATCCAAAGTTTAAATACCCATTATTTAACTGAGTTACAACTTAACATTTAAATCTATCTTTTATAAAATACCTTGTGAGTCTTATCAAAGGGGTTTTTGTTTACTTATGCATTAACAATATTTTGTTTTACTTCTTCTTAAAGAAAACAATGGGTTTATAGTCTACATTCTCTGAAAATCTCAACCCGAGCAGTGGATTACAATCTCTGTAATGTATTCCAAAAACTCTTCCAAAACACCATTGCAGCTCTGACCATCAATTCAGCAGAAAACTAAGCTGAAGAAAGAGAGCAGATTATCTGGGATGTACGTAATGTGCCTCCTGTCCCAACTCCTCATAAATTCCTTTCCCACCTGTCAGTCTGAATGTTTTAGACAGTTCAGACAATACAAAAATATCATGAAAATATAGAAAAAACCTCCCAAGAATACTCTAAGTGATCAAGTTAAAAATAAAACTTGTAGGAATAATAAAGAGCAGCTCTGCCAATTTTCACTTATGTCCGGTTTCATAAGCAAATGTCTTAACTATTCAAATTTTAGCATAATTTGATTCCTTTATTAAAGCCGGCTTCATAGGTTTGGCAGTTCCTGACACGCTGTTATTTCCGTGTACACTCGGTGCTACAGGTACCCACTATCCTGTGAAAACAAGTCTTTCCTGCAGCACAGCAGCGCAGACCGGCCGAGCACCATGCAGAGGCGATCAGCTCCGCCTGTGCCCCTCACGCCCCGGGGCCCAGTCACGCCTGTCCAAGTTTCCACACTTTATCAATAAATTATCTCGCATTTCTGCTACAATTCCTGATTTGTACAAAACCCTTCCTCCTTAGTACAGAAGCGTTATGCACAGAAAAGGGTTCAATCTTATTTATTCATTTTAGAGATAATTTACCCCCCTCGTTCAGACCAAGCGGTCGCTCTTTCAAACCGGGGCGGGGCGCGGGAGGAATGTAATCGTTTCCTCGGGATAAGCACGTGGAAAACTGGTTGAAAACCGTTGTCTTCTCGAATGAAAGCAGGTAGAGGCTCCTTGACTGTGCGACACAGCCGTGCCCCCTCTGATAAGTGCACTCTTACTGGGGAGAAGGGAGCAGCAGCCCCCCGGTCACAGCCCCAGACCCCGCACACGGCCGCTGCCGCCGCGCCCTCACAGCCACCCTCCTCAGGCCACGCCACTTCCGGGCCGCCTCCCGCTGTGCATCCTGGGAGCTGCAGTTCCTGTTCCGAGGGGAGGGAAATTCTACACATGCGCAGAAGCTGCACCGTTCTGCGGGGGAGATGGAAACCATCTAGCGGCACGACTCCGAAATGCCTACGCCCCTTCCTGTCCCGGCAGCGCGCGCGCTCTCTCGGAGAAGCTTGCCGATTGGAAGGTTGGCTCGCTCACGTGGTTACTAGCGACCAATCAGATTTTCCAGTTTCCGAATGCTGCCCTTCCGCTGTCTCTCAGCTCCGCGAAATGGCGGCGTCCAGGGGGCAGCGAGTGCTGTGGCACGGCCGGTGCTGCTTCTCGCAGATGGAGCCCGCTGTCTCCTCGCCATCCCCCGACTCGCTCTACCCGCCCATAGTGGCTTCCGCTACGGCGAAGAGTAAAGCGGCCAAGCGCCGGCGCCTGGAGTATTTCAAACAGCAGGTGCACGGGGCAGCCTCGATCGAGGAGAAGCTGCGGCTCTACGGGAAGCTGCAGCGGCCCAAATACATGCTGTACCCGCAGACCTTCGCCCTCAACGCCGACCGCTGGTACCGGAGCTTCACTAAGACCGTCTTCGTGCCGGGGCTGCCGCTGAGAGCAGTGTCGGCAGCTGCGAAAGGCCCGGGAGCGGTGGCGCCGGAGGCCGCGAGAACCCCGCAGGGCGCGGCGGGAGCGGCACCCGAGGCCGCCAGAGCCCCGGCGCCGGGAGCAGAGGCAGCGGGGGCTGCGAAAACCCCGAAGCCTGCGGCGGGGGCGGCACCGTACCTGGATGTAGGCGAGCTGCGCTCCCTCGCCTGCGACGCACTCCTGCAGGAAAGCTTCTACCAGCATAAGAAGCAGCCGTACCTCTACCGCCATCATGATCACACGCCCGGCCCATTCCTCACGCAGCTCGTTTCCTCCCTCACCGCTTTCCTGTGCGGTCACAACCCGCTGCTGGCTGCCTCCTCTCTAGGTGCGGTAACGGGGGTGGAAGGGAGAGGGACGTGGGAGCCCTTGGGTGCTGGGGCCGGTCAGTGAACATCACAAGGAGTGTCGGTGCTGTAGCTGAGTTGTTAATTTCAGTAATTCATCATAGTAATTCATCTCGCCTCCATAGGCGTACACGGTGTGAGTGGATTTTCATTTTTGTGTTTTACTGCAACTACTGAACAAGAATTAGGAGGGCTTTAAATGCAAAGGAGTGATCTCTGTTTCTGTCTATCCCTCTGTTCTGTTTCAGATCTAAAACCTGAAGTCAACTATTACTGGCATCATGGCGAGGAGGTTGTTGTTCATGGACATCGAAAGGGTAGAGTTGACCCAGTGCGATTTCAGATTGATGATAAACCACACCTCCAGATCCGTGTACCAAAGCAACTTCCAGAGGTGTGAATATTTTCAACAGATAGTTAATCACATGCATTTTCATTTATGTTTCTGACAGCCACTGAAACCGTGCATTAGGTATTATGTTGAGGACCTAGTTAATCAGGCATGTAGCACATTTGAGCATTTTTCAAGTCTTAATGCCCTTGCTACCTTGTTGTGGTAGCTGCTTTGTAGATATTGGGACAGTCTTCTGAACTTCAAGTTGGTAATCTTTGTGTTTTAGATAAAATACATGTTGTTACACTTAATTGAATGGAGTTTTAAACATTATATGCTTGTATGTGGAGGCAAAAAATAAGGAACGTAGTGTGGAGCATGTTTCCCCTCAGCAGAGGAGAATAAGATGACAGAAATGCAGAAGAAAAGAATGGAGTGTGAGAGAGTATCTGTAATCTGAATGTGAGTTCTGTTATCTGTCAGCACTGCTTAACAGTTGTTTTGCTGAATGCTCAGTTTTCTGGAAGCTAATTCAATATTCTAATCTTTTTCTTGTATACAATGGTAATTTTATACCCTGTGAGGGTCTGTGTTGCCCGGTTTCCAGCACAAACAGAAAACTTTGCTTCACTTTCTGTAAATGCTGAACATTTCTTGCTAACTTCATTGTACAATTTGCTTAGGTTAGTACTGTCAGATGTTACAAACGCTGGCATTTTGAAAGAACTGTCTAGGCAATTAAAATTGTTATGTAGTGTAGAACACTGAATACCTGTAAGCTTACTCTGTTGGTTCAAGTTAGTTTATTGACTGCTGGTAGAAATATTTTTTCTCATCTACAGAAGCTGATTCTGGTTTTGAAGGTAGTACCAATTGTCAGCTATGTTAGCACAATTTCACAAAAAATAAAATTGCAGAAAATTCAGACCTAACTATAGAATGCATGTACTAGCACTCAACTGAAGACAACAAGTTCTGTTGCAGAAAATGAATTTCAGTTGAAGTTATATATGATATATTTAAGCAAGACTTGCATCTTCTGCTCCCTGACCAGAAAGTGGCATGTTATATGAGGCCTGATGTCAGAAAGGTGACTTACATCATGGCTTTTCTTTCTTCTGCTTCCTTCAAGATTGTACCGCTGGAGTCAGATCTTGGAGATGTTCCTGTTATTGAACATAAACCATCCAAACTACCGTTGTTCAAAAAGCAGTACGAAAACAAAGTGTTTATAGGTAAGAGTTTCTAGTCAAGAGATGTTAGCTGCTTTTTGCTTAAAATCACAAAACAACAAAAAATTCCCAACCCCAAAATAAACACCCTGACCTTTCTTCTCCCATCAACAGAAAAAAAAAATAAATTTATATGTAACTGTACTAGATAAATATATATAGCATATAATTCTCTATTGAAATTCATGTCAGTTAGGCAATGGGGAGTATCATCCTCCTGTGTGTATAGTATGCTGTGTCCAGAATTGCTTGAAGGAGTTGGGTTGAATAGAAAATTGGCAGAAAACTGGATTTCAGTATCGATACGTCTCCTCAGAGACATTTTAGTGTATGAACTCTCGCCTTTTTGGAGTTGAGCAAGCACTTCAATCTCACTCAGAAATGGAGGACTCTCAACATAAGAGTGTTCTTTGACTGACTCTCTAATTTTTTTTTATTTTGGGGAATGCAGGATCAAAGGTAGCAGATCCATGCTGTTATGGACACACCCAGTTTCATCTTATTCCTGATAAACTAAAACGGGAGAGGCTTATAAGAGCACGTCTTGAGGATCAGATTGAAGTTGTTTATCGAGCTAATGGTATTGCAAGTCTCTTTGCCTGGACAGCAGCACAAGCAATGTATCAAGGTGAGACAGTCAACTTAGAACAGTATGGGTTGGAAAGGACCTTGGAGATTGTCTAGTTCTAACCCCTCTGACATGGGCAGGGACACCCTCCACTAGACCAGGTTGCTCAAAGCCTCATCCAGCCTGGCCTTGAACACCTCCAGGGATGGGGCATCCACAGCTTCTCTGGGCAACCTGTTCCAGTGCCTCACCACCCTCACAGTAAAATATTTATTCCCAGTGTCTAATCTAAACCTACCCTTGTTTTGACAATCGACGGGGGTAGCACAGGGGACACAGGCACCAAAAAAAAGTAAACTTATTTTTACTTATGTCCAAAGTGACAAAGTAATAAAGAAAATANGAGATATTCGTAAGGTTATATTTTGCATATGTGATCAGTATGATGCATATTAGGTATATTGTTATGTTGTGAGGTTCACCTAGAGGTCAATTTTGGTTCAGGGCCTCACTGCTCAGGCCCTAGTATAGTATTTCAACCCTCTTTCAGCTTAAAACCCTTACCTTTTGTCCCCTCACTACACTCCCTCATAAAGAGTGTATTCCCATCTCTCCTGTAGGCCCCCTTCAGGTACTTGAAGGCTGCTTTTAGATCTCCCCAGAGCCTTCTTTTCTCTAGGCTGAACAACCCCAACTTTCTCAGCCTGTCCTCCGATGGGAGATGCTCAGCCCACTGACCAACTTCATGGCTCTCATCTGGACTCTCTCCAAAAGGTCCAGGTCTTTTTTATGTTGGGGGCCCCACAGCTGAACACAGTACTCCAGCTTGATGAAGTCTTCCTGGTGACAAATGCCTACTGTAAAGTTCTCTAACCTTTTCTCCCCACCACCTTTTTCTTGTGCTTTTTCTTCTGAAGATTAACCTTTAAGTAGGTCTTTGAAAATTTAATTGAACCAATGAATGAAGCAGACCCTATACAAGGGAGTTAGTTAAGACTTTGCCTCTGGGTACGTTGACTTGGAAAATTAGTTAATGCAGAAAAATATTTTTTCATACATATGACACTGAGCTGGTGCAAAACCCTCAATCCTGTATTCACTTGCTTGCTTCACATTTGTTACAGGGAAAGGTGGTAGATATCAAGCTGTTTGTTTGTTTATGAAATGACTTATGTTGCTTAGCTGTTGTTTCAGAAATGTCAGTTCTATGAAACTACAGTCAGTGACAGAAAAATGTCGTCAGCCTTACTTTAGGATTTTATGCCTATGTTTGTCAAGAAATCCCAGAAGACCTGAATGGGTAGGCCAGATCAGTCTATTGCTTGTTCATGTAACTCTAATTGTTACCTAGTGTTACTGGAGAATACCTGCTGGTTTGTAGTTTCACTTGTGAAATGACAGATGGAAGAAAATCCTTTGACTGTGGTGTATATTGCTGGCTCTGCATCCAATTTTTTATGCAATGGTATGTTAGAAAGCTTGACTTTTTTGTGGATATAAAACATCAGAGTCAATTAAGTCTTGGCCTCAAAGCTGGTTACAGTTGTAAGCACTTTATGTGTTATAAGGACAGTATGATTCAAACCTATGAAGTTCTTTGTTCTATCAGTTTCTAGCAGTGTTCATTGAATGTGATACAAAATATTTTTTAAGAATATTACTGTGTGTGCTAGCACACATACATAAATATGTAAAGAAAATATTTTTTTAAAACTATTAATACTTGGCAGGGGTTGTATGAAGCACTAAAACTTTCTGATGTAGTGTTCTTGGTGTTGTCTAGCTGGTTACTGGAGTCAGTTATGCTCATGCATAAATACACATTCTTCTGTCATGAAACAAATGTTCAATGCCATGTGATAAGCGTGCAATAGTCAAAACACATTTCCCCTCAGATGACTTGCAGGACTTAGATGCATTAATAATGTATGGAATTTTGAAAAGTCACTTGACTGATCAGTGTAGGGTTTTTATCAGTCAATGATAGGGAACTGTGTACAAAATACAAGTATGCCCCTGTGTCCCTGATCCTGGAGATATCCTTAGTTGGTGGTTGTGTTTCAGTCATTAGTCTGTGTGAAGAATGCTTGTGTTGCTAAAGTAGATGGGACTTTTTCCCATACAAAGTGGCTGCTGCAATTCACAGTATTTTTCTGTATTTCGGGTTTGGGATTTAGATGTGTGTGCTGATAGGAGTTTAGAGTCCTGTATAACTAGTGTTTCTTTATTTTGTAGGATTCTGGAGTGAAGCAGATGTGACCCGTCCTTTTGTATCACAAGCAGTAGTGACTGATGGAAAATACTTTGCTTTCTTTTGTTACCAGCTAAATACTTTAGCACTGACTGTAGAAACTATTCAAAATAACCCTCGGAAGAATATCTGTTGGGGTACAGACAGTAAGCCATTGTATGATGTTGTGGAAGATGGTAATGTGAAAGGCTTTAATGATGAAGTTCTGCTTCAATTGGTTCGTTTTCTGTTAAACAGACCAAAAGAGTTGTAAATCATTAAACAGTAAAGTATTCCTGTTTATGTGTCTGAACCTCATTGTAACTCTGTAAGGTATGGGCTAGAGTATGCCTTGTTCTTAGTCAAGTATTTGTCTAGCAAACACTATATACATCTTCTATGATATTTGGGCCTTATTTCTTTATTTTAAATGTATGATACTCTACACTAAAAAATAAATGTATAGAATACCATAAGGGCTTTTGTATATTTACTATTAGAAATGTATTTCACTAATTCAAAGTCATGTTAATACTTTTAGCAGATCTACAGCTCTATTTTGAACTATCACAGAAAAGTACGAATTCATGTGACCATCTGATTATGTCACTAGGTAACTGCTATCTTGATATTCGGGAGAAGTGAAAAATATAATTTTGTGCCTAAAAGGAAATTGTGTTAAATGCTTATGCGTTGTAAAGAAAAAGTGAGCTCAGAATAAAAAGTGTTTCTTAAAAGTGAGTGGTTGGCAATTTAGTTACATAGCAAGGGAATTTTTTAGACACTTATCGAGCAGTAGCATAAACATGATGAAACTTGCTTTCAAAAACTCTGTTATGAATATGCATGCACTTTTTTAAGCCGTCACCTTGAACCACTGAGAGAACTCTCAGATGCATTGTGAACCCATAGTTTTCTCTTTAGCTAGAGACGTTGATTTCAGTTGTAGACATCTTGATGTTTTTATTGTTGGTATTTGGATGTATTGTGCCTGTTTTTAGTAGCCCAAAGCTGAGTCCAAACTATGACTAGGGTCTGATTAGTAAGATACAAGATGTAAGGACTGTTTAGGAATATTTACTTACCAACAAAGTATGTCTGGTTTTGAGGTAATTAAACACGTCTAGAGTTTCACGTAGTTCCATGTGTGCTACTGACCTTTTTTAATTTTTCCAGGGTTCTTGTTAAGAGTCAAGTAGTTTGTTTTTAAAGGGAGTACTGGATCATACGTGACTCACTGAAATACTTGCTTGCACATTCTTCAGCCTGAGAAGCTGGGGACCCTGCTTCCTATTGTAAACTGCCTTACAGAGTATTTTGCTAGTGAGGTAGTTGTAGAGTCTTCTCTGGTTGGTACTTTGCTAAGTTTCACTAGCAACTTTTGCTAGTTGTCACTTTCTCCACCGGCAGAAGATAATGTAGGTAGGTAAGATGTGCATGAGTACTTGTTCCTTTTTAACAGAAGTAAGAATTTCTTAAGCGCTCTTTTTATTGTAATGATGCTTAAGTATTACGAGTTTTGATCACTGCTGATCCTTGGGTTAAATAAATGTTCCGTGTAGGAACTTAAGATAAACTGCTGGGTAGACATGTGATTGTGGAGAGTCACCTGTGACGTAGCTTAAAAGTGAGTGATTGATACTTGTTTTCTGGTGTGATAAAAGGATGATTCAAAATGAATGGAGGGATATTAAAAAAAAACAGTTGGGTATTCTGACCTTGGAGACAGTTTTTACAGCTGGTGCGATGTGGTATTGCTATTAGCTTGAAACCATGAGTTGCATAGAAGTAGTGGCTGTGGAAGGCTGACACGTAAAGTCAAAGAAACTCCTGCTCGCGGGACAAAAAGACACTTGTTTTCCTGTGATTCAGCCTTTTGTCTGTCCTGAGACTTCAGCTGTAGTAGAGCAAGTTCAAAAAACAACTTTTTTTTCCTTTATGCAGCTCTACTAGTGACTAAAATTCCGTTATGGATGTGTAACCTGGTTGAAGAACCCTGTGTTGGACTGAGGAAGGAAGGAAGGGAGGAAGGCTTAGCATGAGCTGGCTATTTTGTAATTTACAAGGTACCAGATAAAGCTTTCTGCAGCTGTCTCAAAAGTCAAGGGGTACCGTGGAGAAGCAGTGGGTGGCACTGTTTACCTTCTGCTGAGGAAAAAGTGTAATGGGCGTTTTGCCTTTTTGTCACTGACTGGCAAAATTGAGACATCATAATGTGCACAGTTTTCTACAGCAGTCTTGTGCTCATCTGCTCAGGGTGTTTAATACTACCTTATAATGATAAAGTCAAAAGAAAATGCTTTTTTTTTTTTTCTCTTAACAATTTTATATCTACTAAATGTTTAATAGTAGAAAGCTTAGAAGCTGCAGCATTCCTATTCTTGAGCTTTGCTCAGCAGAAACCTCCTGTGGTGCTATTCCTTTAAGTCTCTTGAGAGCATTCTTCTTTAGCATTCTATTTTGTTGAGTTTGCTGTTTAAAAGAAACAAAGAAAGGCAATTCAAAGAATACAGGATGGAAATCTCCAAGTTTGGATCTTTTTTCCAGTATTAATTTCTGCTTAGGTGGGTGAGTGATTTAGTAAATTCTACCTGTACTGTTGTTTCAGATTATGAGACTGCAAGTGATGACTTGGAATGGAACTACCTGGGCAGCCTTTCACAAAATTAAAGTAGAAAGGAGGAGATGGGAAGACTGGAACTTTCTTGTATCTATACAGGGTCATGTTGCCCCAACTTAGGTAGTTCTGTTTAGTTAGAACTATCTGGGGTAGATAGTTCTGTTTCCTTTCAGACAGGACAAATAGCTTCAACATTTATAGTGTCTGCTTGGTCATGCAGAAGTCTCTCCTGATACCTCTTCGGTGCTCAGTTTTTCTGTTGTTGGAGAAGACACCTGCCTGCTCCTTTTATCTCAGAAGCAGATGAAGGTTTCCTTGTTCTGTAAGTCCATTGAGGGGTTTTTCCTGAGGCAAGAGCAACTCTTGGAAACAGCTGTAGGTGAGAGAGTCTATTGACAACTTGGTCTACTGGTTCTGTAGACACCAAGCGTACTGTCAGTATATCTCAGATGGAAGCAATGAAAGTGGCTTTCCAGGACATCCTGTGCTGAAATAAGCCATCATCAATCAGTAGTATAACCAAAGTGCACTGGAGTAGGACACCTGTGAAGTTTGTGTTGAGTTAACTCAAGGTCTGGTCTGGTATAAAATAATGATGTCCTGTGTCAGTCTAATATAACTCAGTCTAATAAAGGTAGCCCCAAGAAAGCTTGCAGAAGAGATTGCACAAGAACTGCTTTTTCATGAAGGAAGAACTTATCAAGTGGGTAGAAGTGTGAAAGTAAATGGAACATCAACTAGCTGACAGTGAAGACCATGAAGTAAGTTAGCAGTGATGAAACTTGAGGTAGCGTCAAAAACCAACTGCTTGCAAACACTTTGTGCCTCTGCATATGTTATATTCTGGTAGTATACCAGAACCCCACCAAGACAAGACCTTCAAGAAATACAGGTTGAGTATCCTAAAAAAAACGAATTAGAAATGTGCGTAACAGCTAATATGAAGTCTCTGTGTGTCTGTCTGTGAACAGTAGCTGTGAAACAGTGGTTTTTGTTGTTGTTTTTTTTTTTTATTTTTTGGAGATTCTCTCTCTTCCAACAGTGTCATTCCCACCAAAAGCAATAAAACCAGTCACCATAAAGCCAAACATAACAAATCTGTGACAAGGAAAGGGCAGGTAGTTGCTAAGGGAAGAGTACTCCTGTGATTCCATTACTGAAACCTACTCTGGTATTTTTGGGTAATACTGACTGGTGGCAGAGTAGAATCCCACAATGGGTCTGAGATGGGTAGAGGAAAACAGATGGCTGCTCCCCCTCTTTTGCTATTGTGAAAGGATGGCAAGGGCAGGTAATACTGCATTTGACAGTCTGAGGTTATATCAAGAACATGAGAGAAATGAGAATTTGCTCAGCCAGGTCTAGGTGGATTTGGTTTGAGACATTTGTAAGGTGGATCCTTGGGCGGAGTTCCTGGCAGGGCTGATCATCTTCTGGCTGGTTGGGCACAGAAGAGGTTCCAGAAAGTATTAAAGAAGCCCATCCTGTTCTGATTCTGGGAATCCTGGACCATGAATTGTTGGAGGATGTTAGTAAATGGAGGCCAGTAATGGTTACAGGGATTGTGCTGCAGACCTTCTCTAGTATACAGACAAATTATGTAGTGTTTACCCGGTAAACACATGATAAAATAAATTTTTAGAACTGAGTTTCTCAGGCTTGGCTCTCCTACATCTAGAAATATGATAAGAATTACAAGCTACAAGGAGTTAGTGTATGGACACTATTAATACTTTTATTAATACCTGTTGAAATGCAAAGAGAGGAAGTTCTGAACCTCACTGCGTCCTCCAACAGGAGCAGAAGTTTAGAATGAAAGGGATTATTCATATCTAATTCAGAACGAAATAAGGCGTTTTAAAGTCTGCCATGCTATTTGACCAGGTAACTAACCCATGGGTCTTGAAGCTGGAGTTTCAAGATGTGAAGTTAATAATTGTTTCCTCAGCTTTGAAGATTATCTGGGTGGGTCACTTATCACCAGTAAGAGATGACCTATGAGGAGTTTATTTACAACCTTTTTGAAAAATCCTTGAAGAAGACACAGAGGGAAAAGGACATTTAGCATGCTTTTTTCTGTTTCTGCAGGACTAAGTGCTACCTACCTTAGGCTTTTGGAAAGATAAATAATTCTTCCAGACAGGACAGGCAGCTTTATGTTGTCTACTCAGCTGTATTGACTTGTAACTATCTGCAATAATTTTAATCTATCCCCCCCCCTTTTTTTTGTGTGTGTCTGGTTTCTGCATAATTTGAAAGTTCTGTCTTTAGCTGAAATATTTGTTGAGTGAACATTCAGTATTTATTCTTGATCTTTTAATAAATGAAGTTCAGTTTTTTTAACTCCTGCTACAGAATCTTCTCCATATTACCTTACTCATTCCTACTAAATAATGCTTGATTTCGCTTGTTTTCCTTCCCTGTACAGCAAGAAGAGTATCTCCTTTAAAGGAAATGTTCCTTCCATTTCTTTCCTGTTTTTTGCTTTCAATATTCCTTTAACCTGGAATCAACTCCATATGCTTTGTCACTGCTCTGAAGGGACACGATGTAGGATCATTTTCACCGTTGGAAGGTGTAGCTTCTAACACAAGAGTGTCTGCACTGCAATTGTGCATGACTTTGTCAGTCAGCTATCCCACAGCAGGTTTCAATTTCAACTTCACATTTCAGCCTGTAAAGGCTTTTCTTAAAAAAAAAAAAAAAAAAGAGAAAAAAAAGGCAGTTTCTGCACCAGCACATTTCTGTAGGTAACTGAAGGTGATCGGGAGCTGGAATTTGAAAATTCAAGTCCTGGGATTGTTTAGCGTGGAGAAGGTTCAGGAGGCATCTTATCAATGGGTATGAATACCTAATGGGAAAGTGAAGAAGATTTGGCTAGGCTTATTTCAGTGGTATCCAGTGAAATGGCAAGAGGAAATGAGTTCAGCTCTGGAGACTGATGGGATCCATCTGTCAGAGAAGGGGAAGGGCATGTTAAGTTGCTGGGAGAGGGGAACCTCAATCCATCCTGCTCATACCAGTTTGACACCAGTGCCAGCAATAGATACCTAGAACCTGGAGAAGAATTATATGTCAGCAGGAGAGCACCTGAAGACCAGCACAAAGGAATTCCAGCCAGTAAATCAGCTTCATTGGGCGCCCAACTGAAGTGTCTTTATGCAAATGTACATAACATGGGGAATAAGCAAGAGGAGTTAGAGATGTGTGCACACCTGCAGGGCTCTGAGCTTATTGGCATCACAGACATGTGGTGGGATAGGTCCTATGACTGGAGTGTTGAAACGGAGGGATACAGGCTCTTTAGGAAGGACAGGCAGGGGAAATGAGGGGTGTCGCTCTCTATGACAGTGACTGGCTGGAGTACATGGAGCTCTGCCTGGGGATGGATGAGAACCCAACTGAAAGCCTATAGCTCAGGATTAAAGGGAGGGCAGGGACAGGGGACATTATAGGGGGGGTCTGCTGCAAGCCACCCAACTAGGAAAACAAAGTGGATGAGGCCCTCTACAGGCAGATAGGAACAGCCTCACCCTCACAAGCCCTGGTCCTCACAAGCCCTGATATCTGTTGAAGGGACAACACATCAGGGCATAAACCGGGAGGTTTCTGGAATGCATTTATGATAACTTCCTTCTCCAAGTGACAGAGGAGCCAACCAGGAGAGGGGCTATGCTGGACCTTGTTCTCACCAACAAGGAAGGGCTGGTGGAGAATGTGAAGCTCAAGGGCAGCCTGGGCTGCAGCGACCATGAGATGGTGGATTTCAAGATCCACAGGGCAGAGAGGAGGGTGCACAGCAAACTCGCTACTCTGGACTTCAGGAGGAGCAGACTTTGGCATCTTCAGGAATCTGCTTGATAGAGACCCACAGGATAAAGCCCTAGAGGGAAGAGGGACCCAAGAAAGCTGGTTAACAGTCAAGGATCACCTCCTCCGGGCTCAGGAGCAAGGCATCTCAATGAAGAAAAAGACAGGCAAAAATGCCAGGAGGCCTAAATGGATGAACAAGGAACTCCTGAGCAAACTCAAATACAAAAAGGAAGCCTACAGAGGGTGAAAGCAAGGACAGGTAGCCTGGCAGGAATAAAGAGAAATTGTCTGAGCAGATAGGGATCAGGTTAGGAAAGTCAAAGCCCTGAAAGAATTAAATCTTCTGGGGACATCAAGTGCAACAAGAAAAGCTTCTGTATGTACGTTGGTGATAAAAGGAAGACTATGGAAAAAGTGAGCCCTCTCTGGAAGGTAATAGGAGACCTGTCTACCCATGACATGGGGAAAGCTGAGGTACTCAATAAATTTTTTACCTCAGTCTTCACTGGCAAGTGCTCAAGCCACACTGCCCAAGTCACAGAAGGCAAAGTCAGGGACTGGGAGAATGAAGAACCACCCACTGTGGGAGAGGATCAGGTTCAAGACCACCTAAGGAACCTAAAGGTGCACAAGTCCATGGGACCTTATGAGGTGCATCTGCAGGTCCTGAGGGAACTGGCAGATGAAGTTGCTAAGCCACTATCCATATTTGAGAAGTTGTGTCAGTCTGGTGAAATTCCTGCTGACTGGAAAAGGGGAAATATAACCCCCATTTTTAAAAAGGGAAATAAGGAAGACCTGGGGAACTACAGGCTGGTCAGTGTCACCTCTGTGCCTGTCAAGATCCTGGAGCAGATCCTCCTGGAAGCCATGCCAAGGCATGTAGAAAATAAGGAGGTGATTTGTGACAACCAGCATGGCTTCACTAAGGGCAAGTGAGAATAGCCGCCATACACACTACACCAAGCTGTGTAGTGCAGTTGATGTGCTAGAGGGAAGGGATGCTATCCAGAGGAACCTGGACAAGCTTGAGAGGTGGTCCCGTGGAAACCTCATGAAGTTCAAGAAAGTCAACTAGAAAATCCCAAACACAAATACAGGCTGGGTGGAGAGTGGCTTGAGTGCAGCCATGAGGAGAAGGATTTGGGGGTGTCGGTAGATGAAAAACCGAACATGAACTGGCAGTGTGTGCTCGTGGCCTAGAAAGCCAACTGCATTCTGGGCTGCATCAAGTGAAGTGTGGCCAGCAAGTTGAGGGAGGTGCTTCTCCCCCTCTGCTCTTGTGAGACCCCACCTGGAGTACTTCAGCTCTGGAGTCCTCAGCACAGAAAGGACATGAACCAGTTGGAGTTGGTCCAGAGCATGAAGATGGTCAGAGGGCTGGAGCACCTCCCATATGAGGCTGAGAGATTTGGGGTTTTTCAGCCTGGAGAAGAGAAGGCTCCGGGGAGATCTTTAATCGGTCTTCTAGTACTGAAATGGGGCCTACGGGAGGGAAACACTCTTTATCTGAGTGTGTAGCAATAGGTTTTAAGCTGAAAGAGGGTATATTTAGAGTAGATATTAAGAAGAAATATTTTACTGTGAGGGTGGTGAGACACTGGAACAGGTTGCCCAGGGAAGCTGTGGATGCCCCATCCATGGAGGTGCTCAAGGCCAGGCTGGATGAGGCTTTGAGCAACCTCGTGGGAGGTGTCCCTGCCCATGGCCGAGGGGTTGGAACTCAGTGATCTTTAAGGTCCCTTCAAACCCAAAGTATTCTGTGTTTCTATGATATAAAATTCAAACATTTCCTGAACCTTTCAATAACTGCCAGAGTCGGACACCATTTTCTTTGGAGGTAGGTAGTGTTTTACCTGTATGAATGACCCACTCTAACCCCATTACTGTTAAGAAGCTCATGTCAAATATTTTATTATTGTTTTATTAAGGCAGATATGCCCAAATAAACCCTTTGGGAAGTCCTGTGTGAATACACGGACAGACCCTGCCATGAAAATATTCTCAAGTTTATTAGGAAAGTGAAGAAGGTTATGTAAAAAGCAATGGAACAGTAATGCCAATTAACCAAAAGCATAAAGATAAAATTGAGGTGGAGTTAAGAGTGAGACTCTTTGGTAGGATAGTAAGATTTAGGGTTGTAACTGTTTGCACAAGGCATTTGCACTATTAGATTACTTTCTTTTATAGTTTTGAAAGTAATAACAGGCTGTAATTTGATGTTGTTTCTTAATGGCATGTTATTGTTGATGGACATCTTTTGGGACTGGATATTTAAAAAAAACAGCTATATGCTTAATGTTGCAATTAGATAAGTTTCTATTAGAATTTTTTGAAGTATTTAAACAGGTTAGATTCCTAGATCCTAATAATTTTAATGGAATTTTAATTCAAGTTTCTAAGGTACATAGATATTTTGATTTTTTGTTTTTAATGTGCTTCTAAAGGTACTAACCTGCCTTTTGAAAATGTTTAGCAAGGTTTCCTTATGATATAAATCTACTAAATAAAGCATTCATTTTTTTCTCAGACTGGACAGTACATAACTTCCGAAGGGTTCTGCTCTTCCCTCTGTAAGCATAGTATTATGCTGACCATGAGCTGATTTAGCACATGGCCACTTAGCATTGAGGAGATGCTAAACAGAATCAACATAATGACCATGTTTTTTGGACGTCTGCTCTCTCTGGAGACGTACCTACTGGGCTTTTTTGAAAATGTCATATGTGCACAAAGAATTGCGGCTTAAATAAATCAACTGTATTTTTGTTGCAAGTCATTGCATTGGATATGGCATTACCCTGAATCTGTGGGTGGCTGGAAGCAATTGAAACTGAAATTTAAATGTCAAATATGATGTTGCCATTTTACCTTCTCTGTTGAAAGATGTCTAGGAAAGGGCAGGGTGGACTGAAACACCTCACTGAGTACCACTTGAGCCAAATAACATAAGGAAACAATTGGGAAGACAGAAGTCAAGTCTGTCTCCTAAAAGCAAACTCTGAGCTAAGAGGAGTAAAAGTGAATTTTGTATCTTGAAGCTGTAGAGAAATGTCTGCATCCCGGATTTCAGATCAGGAATAATAACCAGGGCAGCATCCTCCTCTGTGAATCCCACCAGAAGTTGGGTCGGTGCTGACAGCTTAGCCTCACAAGACCCACAGGGGGTTTTTGCTTCTCCCTCTTGTGCTTTTAAGGTACTTCAAAATTTAGGTGTCTAGATATGGTTGCTAAAGCAGATTTAAGAAATAGTTAATAGAGAATGGAGATTTATCTTCCCTAGTGGAAGCACTTTGACTAAAGCATAGTTGTCATACATAGGAGCTTCACCTCTTTTGGAGTAAGTGGAGGGAGAGACCACTCCAAGGAACAATTCAATCCTGATGAGAAGGTAACAGTCTCTGCCACTACCAATTTAAAGATAATAATGATACTTTCAGTCTCTCTCTTTCTTCCAGTGATTGTAGCTTTGATTCTTCCTTTCCTAGAGGTCTTTGTTAGAAGCTTTCTGTAAGGCTTGAAATATAATAGCATGGGGAATAGATGCTTTATGGATCCTTCTGAGCTGGGCCACCCAGTCACTGCTGTTCAAAAGGAGATTGGGCTGGGTAGTCAAGCTGACTTCCTCCAGGGATTCATGCAGAAATCTCTGTTTCCTTGTCCTGTTTTTCGACTGGGACAGAGGTAACTTTCTTCATAGTAGATAGTATGAGCATATGTTTTGGATTTGTGCTGAGAAGAATGTTGATAACATGCTGGCGTTTATGGTGGCTGCCAGGACAGTCAAGGACTTTTCAGTTTCTGTGCTCTGCCAGTGTCTGCAGGTGCAGGAGAAGCTAGGAGGGAGCACAGCCTAAATTACTAGCCTAGGATTCGACCTCAGGTTTAGGACTGAGACCCAAATTGGCCAATGGTATATTTCATATCATGCATGTCATGCCCAGTATATGGATGAGCATCTGTCCGGAAGTTTGGTCCTCTCTTGCTCTCTCTCTCTGGGTCACCTGCTCTCTTGTGGTTGTCACCTGCTCTCTTGGGGTCGTCACCTGCTCTTGGGGTTATCTTCCTCTCTTGAATGTTCAGGCTGTTATCTCTTTTCTGGGACTGCAGAATGCTCCCTGCTCTGGGATTGTTAGCCAGGAATGAGCTGAGCCTTGGTCATCAGCTGGTGAGCGGTTGTGCTGTGTGTAGCTCATTTGCATATCGGTATATATATTACTATTATTTTCAGTTTTGTTGTAGTTTAGTTATTAAATTGTTATCTCAACCCACAAGTCTCTTTTCCCTTTGCCCCTTTAATTCTCTCCACCATCCTCAAGAGGGGAAAGGGTGAGTGAGTGGCTGAGTGGTGTTTGCTGCCAGCTGCTTTAAAACCACAACAATCCTTCAGAACATGAAGCACTGTTCTACACAGAAGTTGTAACAATTATTTTTTAAGAGCGATAATATTATCTGGTTAACTTTTTATTGTCTTGGTTTCAGATACTGGGAGGAATAGCTGGATGGACTCCTAAGGGTTTGTTGTTTTTCCCCTTGTTTCAGCTTCATGTCTGTGAATGTGTTCTTTCCTTGACATTCCTTTTTTTTTTTTTGGTGGCAGTCTTCATCAATATTTGGAGGAGTGGGAATGTGGCATCATAGCTCATACTGAAAGCTTTCTGTCATGTTTGTGAAGAAGGTTACTGATTTCATTAGGGAAAATCAAGGGAACTTTTGACCACATTCAGTGCTTTAAAATCAATGTGCTTAGCTCCTGTTTACAGAAATATATTTAATTTTAAACCACTTTTGAGGCAAGCAGTTTCAAGAATCTTTCAGTGTTGTGGTTATTGTTTCCTATGAAGGACAGAATGGTTGTTATGGTGTGTAATGTTTCTGGCAGAAGGGGAGGAGTCATCACAGGAGGAGAGAGAGGGAACAAATGGAGTAGAGTGCTGGAGCTGAAGTCTAGAGGAATGCAATGTTGAAATCAGTGATGCAAGATTTAAAAGAGCCTGGCCATATTTCCATGGAGCTTTTGCTGATAAATTTTAATTATTTTCTACCACTTCCTAATCTCTTCTCTCAGTGTCATATACACTTAACTTCAAAATTTGCTTCTTGTTGTTTAAATCTGATGCAGATTCCTCATTAGGTGTTACATGGAGAAAAGGTGAGGCCTTTTAAATTCAGATGCTGTCCTTTATGCCATGTAAAGATCAGAGTGGAAGAAGTGTTTGTGGCATGACTTTCAGGTGAGTACCTAACAGAAGCAAAGCCCTTTCTTGAGCAAGAAGAGTGATTTTTTTTTTTTTCTTCAAATAAGCATCTACTCATTTCCCTGTCTTCTGAGTGAAAAGAAAATAAAATGTAAAGTGAAATGGGAAAGCGCTTAGTTTGAATACTGTAAAGAGAACCAAGCTTGTTTGGAGATGGAATTTAACCTGATGTTCCTTACTTCACCATCACTTGTTTTTTCTGGGAAGCTGTTCTGAAAAGCTTCTGCTACAGTTAATAGAATGCAAATTGTAATCTCAGTGTCACTGGTATAAATTTAGAGTTACTCTATTGAAGCTTTTGCTAGAGCAGCAATTGTAATACTTTGCTGCTGTGTTGCTATATATGAATGTATGAAGCCTAATAGTTATTGACTTCTGCGAGCTGAAAAAATTCTGGCATTAACGAAACATGCTGCCTTTTGTGTCCAGAAATGGCAATGAAGACAAGGGGATTTTTGTACATGCTGGAAGAGTGGGGATGCATATTAAAGCTGAAAAAAACCAAAACAACCCAGAACAGAGAACCATTAAAAAAGCTAGGAAGTAGTGCCAAAATAAACAGCATATAAAAAATATTGGGGAGAGTATAGAACCAGCTAATTCCACACTTAACCATACTTAACAGCCAGCAACCTGTATATCAATATCCCCTCCCTGTGGTGTTTTTTTTTTTNAGAAATGGCAATGAAGACAAGGGGATTTTTGTACATGCTGGAAGAGTGGGGATGCATATTAAAGCTGAAAAAAACCAAAACAACCCAGAACAGAGAACCATTAAAAAAGCTAGGAAGTAGTGCCAAAATAAACAGCATATAAAAAATATTGGGGAGAGTATAGAACCAGCTAATTCCACACTTAACCATACTTAACAGCCAGCAACCTGTATATCAATATCCCCTCCCTGTGGTGTTTTTTTTTTTAATGTATTATCAAAGCTATGTATGAGAAAAAAACTTGCTAAAAAACACCTCATGAAATTTGTGAGTGGCAGCTCTGTGGAGTTTCAAGGAAGCACTTTCAAGGAAGTTCTTCAGAACCTTCATGCAATTCACAATTTTGTGTATTTCCAAATGGGGTTGCTTTGAAGACTAGGAGCTGGCCTATATTTATGACTGCAGATGAC
Source organism: Syrrhaptes paradoxus (assembly GCA_013400615.1). Lineage (NCBI taxonomy): Eukaryota > Metazoa > Chordata > Aves > Pterocliformes > Pteroclidae > Syrrhaptes > Syrrhaptes paradoxus. The sequence continues at coordinate 30,859 of VZTO01013391.1, forward strand.
TGCTGGTTACAGTGGTACAGGCAATAAAGCATTAATTTGATATTGATGTTATTCATGTTTTTTTCTGGCCTCTAAAAAACCGAGGACCTCAGTGCTTTGTGCTTACAAAAAAAAAAAAAAAAAAATTAAATATAGATATTATTAATGTTTTTTACAAACAAAAAAAAAAAAAAAAAAAAAAATAATAAAAAAAAAAAAAAAAAAAAAAAAAAAAAAAATTTCAAAACCCCTGAAACAAAAAACCCATCCCAAGAAGGGAAACCAAAGGAAAAGAATTAATCAGATGCAGCCAACATCAGGTTGAAATTTGCCTTCTGTCTTGAACATTAACGTATTCTGTCATGAGGTGCTTATAAGGAAATGCTAGCGTGAGAATGGAGTGGAATAAAACTTTGGATTTAGCCCTGCTTTGAGTAAGAGGTTGGAATAGATCACCTCCAGCAGTCCCTTCCAATTAAAGTCCTTCTTTACATCTACAGAGGGAAGGAAAGAGAAAGTGATGCTAAATTACTTCTCTCATGAGTGAGATCTCTTTCATGTTACTTTTCAGAGAACGTTTGAAAGAATGTCATTAAGATTTTTTGCTTCTTAGTTGATGTTGTAAGCTTGCATTGTAGGTATCTTATGTTTTCCTACAGGATTTATCTGAAGGCATTTCTACTGTAGGACTATACATTTCTCTAAGTTATGTAGCACTGTAAGGTGATAACATTATTTTTAGGGGAAATGTGCTTTATTAATAACTGGGACTGACTAGATAATTGCTTATTCACCCCCTGAAATTTTGAAAATTTGTTACAGAAGATGACCTATTCAATAAGTGCTTGGGGTAAACAGTTGTTCCTCTTTAAAATAAATTTTAGTCACCCCCTCAAAAAGGAAAACTAATCTAATCTGATTTAGACAGCCAGTCATGCAAAGGGGCACACAGGAAATAACACAGTGCAAAATGTACTTTCTGAAAGGATCCCCACGTACTAAAATAATTTGGGATCAGCTTTTAGAGGTTTCATAAGCAAAAGCAAGGTTTAACTTCACCAAATAAATGCTTCACAATGAGTAATGCACCCAGCTGTAGCTGTAAATGCCATTTGCTCAACTGCTTAACTATTCATCCTTTTGACCAAGGTTTATGGTGGTGTGAAATGAAGCTTAGCTTTGCAAATATGGAATGTGTAGTAAAATTATCCCCTTTTCTGAAATTAGAAGGAATAAGCTTCTGATGGGTGTTTATGTACTGTGCTAACAGATTATAAAAGATTAAAAGGAAATTTTAATGAAGTGAAAAGCAGCCCTTGCAGCTTCTAACCCTCATGATTAGAGGAGCAGAAGCTAGGGGATTTAGGAGGGTTTAGCAAGATGAGGTTGATGGGTAGGGAGATTACATCCTGTGATTGGAACCAGTTGCTTGTCTAACTTGTGTTCCCTTAGATATTGCATTTAGGCCTCAAGTTCTTTCAAGAACAATGAGAGTGAGATGGATAAAAGAACTGTAGTCTTGAAATAGTTTGAGGCCTATTTTTATTAATCAAAGAACAAAACAGAGAAGTCAAACACAGTCAAAACATAGTGTAAAACAACAAAACAGAGAAAAATACAGCATTTACATATATATAAGAAGGAGGTAGCCAGTCATAGGCTAATGCAATTATTCTCTATAATTTTTATTAAAAAAAAATCACAGAGAAGAGGGTTAATACAATGCTTCGGATTATAACCTGAACTCTTTGTCGTGTTTTAAGTATGTTGTTGTGACAGAAAAGAAACTTAGTCTGTAATATGAGTGTAAGTTGTTTACAAACTATTCAAAAGGAAATACTTGGTTTAGACCACAAAGTATGTGGAATGTGTATTACAGAGTACTAAAAGCATCTGAAGAATCCAAAAAGATATTGATGAGCAGCATTTGTAATTACTAATGAAGGAGGGTCAAAAAAGATTAAAATGTTACTGCCATGATACAATTTCTGTAAAACTGCTGAAGGACCAGAAAGGATGAGTACAGAGCAGAATTATTTTGTTCCCTTTTGTTATATGGATTATGTCACTCATCATCCATCTAAAGTAAACTCAACTTCTGGCCAAAGGTCAGTTTTGCAGATGGACTTGTCTTCTATCCTTGCAAAATGCCTGAGACAGGAGTGCCCAAAAAGTGCTGGACTTCCTCTGGCATCAGTGGAGCTTTCCATTTTGCTGCAGCCTCAAGTTGTGCTGGGCTAAGAACTCTATGGAGAAATTTTTGACATGGTACTTGTTATTTTCTGTTTTATATCTCTACACATCCCTGGGGACAGGATGGATGAAACTATTTTTATGATATCATGCACTCATGGTATCATACAATTTCAGACCAGGTACTTGCACTTTCTTTTTTTGAATGATTGCAGCTGTGTGAACTTTCTCAGTTCATACTCTGTCTCAATACAATCTGTTCTTCAAATTATAAACAAGAAAAAGCATCTGTCTGAGTTTAGAGAGCCCCTTTGGATTCTACATTTGAAAGAATCATTACAAACACTCTCAAAAAGCAGAGCATTAGAATTGAACATCTTTAGAAGCACTAGTTTGGAGCAAGTATATCAGATATGGAAATGAAGACAGTCTTGCCATGATCCAATAAGGGCACTGTTCTCTGAGCTGATAGGTATTTGTGATTATATTACGTATATGTATGAGATTATATTTTCCTTCTTATTTTTGGAAGGTGGGTACCTAACTTCAGGATTGAGGAGGCTGATTAACAGCAGACAATGTCTGGGTAACAGTGGGATCTCCTTGTGGCCAGATCATCTCTGTAAGTAACATCACACACCTTTCCTCATTGTTTCACTCCTGACTAGCTTAGATGGCTTCAGGTCTTCTACAATGAGATTCCTGTTTTTGCTGAACTTGGACTGAAGCTCTACATCTGAACACACCTTGTGGATTGGAAGTTTAGCAATCAGCTAGTGAATTCTCCACTGTTCCAACTTCTACAAAAGCACTGAGAATCTTGTTTTTAGAATCTGAGACAACTATATTGTGTTTTCTGGGACCATCTGTAGTGTGTCACATAATTAATATTAAACTATTGCTTATGATAGATCTGCAGACTGCTGAAAATACAATTTTCAAATCTGCTTTTGCAAGATTGAAAGAGTGCAAGGGAATTGGTCTGTAGCTTAGTGCTGGAGGGAGTTATAGCTCAAGTTATAATTTCTGTTGGTTGATGCTCTAGAGAATTATTTACCTGTTGACTTTTGAAAGTAGTCTGTTTATGGACTAGGGAAATATGTAATTTTCAGTCATCACAGCTGAAATTTGGCAATCCAGCATAAGGAAGAAATAAGTTTGTTCTAATGGGAAACAGCTTTAGAACTATGATTTGACCAAATAATTACTGTAGCCAATTTCCCCTGAACTTTAAGCTTCAAAGGAAAATTGTATTTCCAATTGCTTGGGGAAAATGTAGTTCAGACAACATTGCAGACATAAAGAAATGTCCAGAAGCTTGTCTGATTTTATTCTGTCTATTATCAATTGGTACAAGCAAAGATACTACATCTCAACAAACTTGCCTGGCTTACATTCTTACACCATCCTGGGTGAAGCAACATTATTATTGTTAAGCTACATCCCCATATGTAAAATGCACTTTTCAGGTAATGGTGATCACATTATTAATTATTATATTATTTGCATATGAGTCCTAGAAGAATCAGCATGAAGGAGCTTATACCAATTTTCATGAAGTCAGGGTTATTACAACTAGTATTGGCGCTAACTAGTTCACCATTTTGTTGGGGTCTGTATGTTGTATTACATATGTTTCACAGACGTATATAGAGTGAAGTCTTTCCATCTCTGCCTGCTGATGTCACAGTATTATACTTACGCATTGAAAACTACTAATAAAGCTTGATTCAGTGGAGTTCCCTATTTTCATATTCAAGTAAATAATAATAGAATTTGGTACAACTTTTACCTTGTGAACACTGAAGGTAAGGGACAGAACATTCTGTTAAAGGCAACAGCAAAAATAATTTGTGGTCATGTCTGCTCAAGGCAAAGACAAGGTTACCTTTGTCAACTTTGCTATAAGACAGCAACACTTATAAGAGATAATGATAGGAGCAGGCTTCTAGAATAAATCACTACAGAATTCTGAACAAACTGTGCTGGAGAAAATAATTGAACTTTATGAAGATTCACCTGTAGGGGTTTCACTTTGTCCCTCTTTCTGTTTTCTCTGTGAGGTTAGCTTCAACTTTGTAAATTGGGTAACAGTGCAATCTTGTTGAAAATGTTGTTTAGACACTTGATTTTTTTTCAGTTCATTGCAACCCTTTCACTGAACCAGATGCCTTCCCAGCCTTGTCTTGTTTTGTTGTGAACTTTTATACAGTTCCTGAGATAAAGATGAGCTGTTGGTATTTTTTTCCTTCTTGCTGCTAATCTGTGAAGTGGAAAGCAACTTTTTCTTAACAATGCAGATCTCAAATCTTTATAGACAGCTTTTTGCCAGTCAAAGCAGCAGTCCTGTGTCAGCCTGGTGTCTTCTGCCCACCCCTCATGACAACTACTGAAATGTGGACCAACTGGGACAGTTATCCATAATGCTGTATAAGGATGAATGACTACTTTAATGGCTTTGACGGTCATTTCACTCACAATTGTAAAGATGGTGTTTTGATATTCTGAAATAAGTTCCGTTCTTGCTTGTGTTTTCCCCCGCATATCTTGCATACAGTTCATTATCCTTCTGACTTGTTCATTCGTCCGTAGTTTCCCTGTCAACATATCTTATTAGTACAGGAATTACAAAATACTTGTTTTAGTCACCCATGAAGTGTATAATGCTTTGAGGTTCAAACTGTGACTTGTGCTATGAACAGTTTATAGGAGAAAATTATGAAAAATAAATCATGGGCTGATTTTTAAGCCAGTGAAGCCATTACATTTGGACACATTGCCATATTTCTTGTCTGGATTTTTTCACAGTGGTTGAAAGATCAGTTACAAAATCTATAGTGGAACTGACGCTTTTAATCTCTGCTCCTGTCCCCACAGTACTTTAATCAAAGAACAAACGGGACGATGTAGCTTTAACTGTTAAGTAATCAATAGTAAAATAACAAATGGAGAAGTCCCCTCTAACTATGTTTTATTCAAAAAGATGTAAAGATATCACTGCAAATTAACCATATCACAATAATTTATCTTTTATAATAAGAGGAATGAGATTTTTTTTCATGGTAATGAGCAGTTTGGACCTGATATTCAAGTTTAGATGTGTGTTAAGACATTGGTGGAGCTAGATTCCACTATGGCTTAATCTTAGAGCTTGGTGGGGAGGTCTAGCAGCACTTTAAACAGAGAACATATCTACTAGCATGTATTGGCCAAAATAGTTTGTAGACAGATTTTGAGCTGTATAGACTGGCTTGGGTCATTTTGACTACTTGAACTAATATCAACAAAAGAAAAAGAAAACAAAAGTAAAATAGAATGCTTTTTTGTGGGTTTTTCTTTTTTTTTTTTTCCTTAAAGTGAAGGGGAGGTAGGAATATGTCATAAGCATTCATCCTTTCCTGCCTTAGCCCTGTAGTTCAGAAGGGAGGGAGGAGAAAGAAAGAAGCTGAAATACTAGTTAGAAATTTGAATACACTTTATTTATTTTCTTTTATTTAACATTGTGTCTACGATAGTTGCAATTTATACATAACTCCATGAAGCATGAAAAGAAGCTAAAGTAATTGTTTGCCCAGCTCTAGTTATGCAATTGTTCACGATTGTATTATGAGGACAGTGATACATTAGTTCCAGGAACTGTGTCCTACAGCAAAACTGCAGTAAGTCACTGTGCACACTGTTTGAGGGTGCACAGGATTACCATTCAAAATCATCACAGGAGCCTTTCCAGTGAAGATTTCATGCTTGTCTTCAAATTAGAGAGGAAAGGTCAGTGTTCAGTCTTTGCCACCAGAGGTCTTCAAAGAACATATTATAGATATTTTTCCAGTGGCTGAAAATCAGAGGCACATCTCACAGTCACAGCTGTAAGACAGAAGTAGTTGGGAGTAATTTACTCCAGTGCTTCAAGTCACAGGATCTGTGCCTGACAGAACTGCTCTGGAAAAATAGGAGCAGCTGTGCTTGCTTGGCATGTCTGTCTGTCTGGGTTGTTTTCTGTTGCCCTGCTTGATGAGGCAGAGATTTTGATAGTGATGAGTTAACACGAGTTTCTGATTATTTCTTGAACATAGGTAAACAGAAGGAAGATTTCAGAAAGCAAAATCTTGCTGGGGCCACCTGAGGGATGCTGTGGGCAGGAGTGTGTGGAAAGGACAGAGGTGCTAAGGGTGACCTGGCCCTTGTGCCAGGAAGCTCTCCCAGGCTGTGTCCTCCTGCATGTACCACTGCTCACAGCCCTCCCACTGCAGAGCCTGGCTGTCCCTTCACACTGGTCAAGCTTTTCCTAGCGTTGAGCTGAAACACCATCTCTGGATTAGGGCGCATAGGCTGGTATTTTGGATCTGCCTTCATGAACACCATATGACAAACATATTTCTTTGGCTCCCTTTGTACCTTTCTCCCATGCTTAAGGAAGGGAAAAGATTTCCGGCAAAGTATCTAATTTTCAAAACCTGTATCTTTCCCTTTTAATTGGCTTCATATTAGTGTGTGGTGACCTTTTGCAGTATGATAATGCCAGGGAGAGACTATTGGGTTTCTGTTATGAAACAAATTCCCAGTAAGATTGTAGGTCTTTTAAGCTCATCTGAATAAAGTCAATACATCAATAGAAAGAAAGCATTAGAACATGTAAAGACTTACTGGTTATCTTGTATTCTTAAAATATAAGTAATGTTTTCATAAATGGAGACTCTGATGGATATATTTTTTAATAGTTAGTGAACAAAAAAGCGACAGGGAATGAACAAAGGAGTTTAATATTTCTGCTCTCCATTTACTATCTTTGTGGTTGAAAATGGTCGTTATTTTGGCTGTGAGTACAATAGGGTATGGCTGAGAGTTTATTAGAATGAGATGAGATGAAAAAGGGATGGAGCCTAGATACTGCTGTGCTTGGTGATGTGGATATCCTGAAGAAGTGGAGAACTGCAGTGTTAGGCTCCAGTTCTGTTTCAGATGAAAAACTCCTCGTTACCTCTCCCACCTCCCAATGCCTGCTTGAGTCCTGTTAAAGCCAGAGAGAGGTCACATGTGCTGGTGGGTCCACCACAAGGAGGAACTTTTAGCAACATGGAATGAAATAAGAAGAAATACAAGAGGGACAAAAACTTCCACTTTCCTTCAAACCCCTATTTGACTGGCTCCAGCCCATGTTCACTCTGCTACCTGGGGACTGTTGAGTATGTCTGGGCATAGGGCATGGCTGTGTCTATTCTCATAAGGGTCTTCTGTTTTAATTTAGTTAGAGAAATACTGTTCTAAGCCAGCACTTCTCAAATATGTATTATTCACTTCATATAAGGCTTTGATGACATGAAAGAGTGAAAATTTTACTGGAATTTGGGAGTTATATGCTACTCACATGGGTTGCTCCTAGCATAATGAAAGCCTTGGAGGAAACATCAGCCTCCAGCTATAGAACTGGCCCATTCTGATGTTGGATGTAGTCCCTGGAAAAGAGAAAAGAAAGTAAGCTGTCATACTGTGGCCGAATTTTTGGGGAAGTTTTCAATGCAAATTTGGGGAAAGTTCCTCACAGACCAGGCAGTTTGTGGAAATTCTAAGTCAGTGTATTTAATCTCATCCATGATTGACTCCCTCAAGGGAGTAAAGCATTAGAAAACAAAACACTTTCCATTTAGAGCTATATACTGAGACTTGATAAACATGGTACCAATTAATTTTTGTTGTTTCAAAAAAGAAAAATCAAGAAGAACATTATGGCCTGCTGAGTGGACAACAATGAAACATGAACAGTTAGTAAGCATCTAGTGTATTTGGTATGCTCTATTTTTATTTTAAGAAGAAAAATTGTTTTTATTCAGGACCAAATCTGAGACTATATTGTTTAAAATTTCACATTGCTCTGGTGAAGTCGTTTCTTCTTGTGAAACACATTTTGAGTTAGCTGGTAGGACCATTCCTTAGCTTGCTCTGCCAAGAAAAACCCAGGTCATATGGTAAATGAAATCTCAGATCCACTCGTACCAGAGCCATATTGTGCAAATGTGTCTTCTGAGCAAACTGACAGTCTATCTATATAGGACTTATCAGTAACAATCCCTGTGGCAGAACATTTCAGACAGCTATGATTGCTAACAGTTTTATGAAATCCTCAAAATTTAATGTAGCTTTTAATTGCATCTGTCTAGCATGCTGCTCAACTTGCCTGTACTAAAACTACTGGAAACAATCTGCGTCCTGGTGAAATTTTTTGGTGATAATGATTTCTGTTATATATATCAGTAAAACCAGGAAGTAAATTATATACTAAAATAGGGTGTCAGAAATTTGTAAAAAGTATTCACATGTGTATAGAAAAAAATACATTAAAAGGAAAGGCTGCAGAATGTCAGTTTTTATAGGAGAGATGGGGAAACACTCTTTATCAGGGAGTGTAGTGAGAGGACAACAGGTAACAGTTATAAGCTGAAAGAGGGCCAATTTAAATTAGATATTACAAAGAAATTTTTCACTGTGAGGGTGGTTAGACACTGGAAGAGGTTGCCCAGAGAAGCTGTGGATGCCGTGTCCCTGGAGGTGTTCAAGACCAGGCTGGATGAGGCTTTGAGCAACCTGGTCTAGTGGAGGGTGTCCCTGCCCATGGAAGGGAGGGTTGGAACTAGATGATCTTCACAGTCCTTTCTAACCTTAACCATTCTATGATTCTGTTATATGACTCTATGATAGAAACTCATAATACTGTTTTGTAATCATACAGTTAGGAATAAGACATGCAAATCAGTGGCTATTTAAAAAAGATTAGGCTGAGCAAGGTTCCACCTTCCTTTCTGTTCTTGGCTCTAAAAGAGTTAGCTGCTGGGTGTAAAGAAGGAGGGAAGATGTTCTGAAATGGGTCCTGTTTCCCCTAGTTTAACTTCTAGAAACCAGACTTATGAGATCATAGTCAGTACGTGTGTCCAGATAACACAGAATTGAAAGGGCTGAAATAAGGAGGACAATTAAGTTAGTTCAACTTCTGTGAAAACAGGAAGTTCAGTAGAAGACAGAGACGCTGAAAGTGTAAGAACTGAAAAAAACCTTTCAGAATTATTTTATTGTTAGGAAAGACCAGCCTCAGGAACACCCCAAAACTTCAATGAGAAGGTCTTAGACACCCAAATCAATCATCAATCAAATGCAAAGCACAATTTGTCTTTAAGTGTCAGTAGTTCAGATCTTCAAGGAATTCTTCCTTTTTGTCTGAATAACAGGTAATAATTAGTTTGTCTTCCTTTGTGGACAGAGATACAAATTCAAGAAACTGCTGTAGTCTCATAAGATGTGAAGGTATGCAAATCCTGTGCCATGTTTTGAACACCAATATGTAGCCACGGGAGTCCAACAGGGCTCGTCCAGTAAGGCTCTTCATCCTTGGCACTGTGGTCATCTCTCTGAGGATTGATGTGGAGGTTAAATACTTATTGTCTATTTATAAGAGATGCTGATAAGTGACTGTATACACCTTCATATCACCCATTTGTTTAAGAACTGATGTTTTTGTTTTCATTAAGGAAGAACACTCTGAATAGAAGCAAGGTTATCGATAATGTAAGTTTCTTCCACAGAGTGAGGAAATTTTATTCCTAAAATGAATTCAGGGGTCTTACCTTCCTTCTGTTGAGAAACGGTTTCCAAACATATTTCTTTGATAGAACAAGAACCTTGTTTTCATTTTAAGACTTAATTTATGCACAGGTAGTTTATGCAGATTTATTCCATTGCAAGATATGATCTTTTAAAATGCTGGGTGCTGCCTATGAGAAGCCAGGCAGGTTGTGACAGTGTGTTCTCCCCACCCCTGACCTTTGTCTCCTGCAACCCTGTTCAAGTGATGACCACCAGCAGTGGCTATAATGGATGCATCTGGTCTTGATGGCTGCATCTGGCTCTGCTCTGAGTAGATTGGGGGAGACAGATAACAACACAATAGCCAAGGGCTGTCTTGCACAGCTGAGGGCTAGCTGAGCATGCACTAACCAAAATACAGCTAGTGTGCAAATATGAATATAAGTCAATCATCTTACTCCATAAGTAGTGGACAGCACAGGGTGTGTTGAGCTCTCCTGCATGAGAGTGGGATGCATGCCAGGATCTACCCTTGAGTAGGGATGCCTCTCAAGGTTGCTCATTGAGGTTAAGAGGTTCCTTGCTGCAACAGATTCTTGGTAAGCGATTAACAGCATGCTAAACTATGAAATCTTAGCTAAGTGATGTAAAGGATTGATTGTGCATGCATACTGCTTTAGACATAAACCGTTGACCAAGTCTGGGATGAGGATTAGGTCCAGCTGCAGCTGGGCTCTTCTCTGAGGAGTCCAGAGAGAAAGGGGGTCCTTTCTGAACCTCATGACTCAACAGGAGGGCTCCCTGACAGTTTTGTCTGACCCTGTCTTCTATGCAGTAAATAATCAATTGTACCTTACCATGAAATCTTGTTGAATCACTGTTGCATTAACTTTTGAACTTTGTGAGACTTGTGAGAAGTTAAGCTGACTTTAGCCTTACAAAGGAAACTAAAGCAAATAGTAATTTTTTTTTCCTTGTATGCACATGGAAGGAGAAAAAGGAAAGAGCAAGTGAGGTTGTTGAGAAGCAAAGATGGGCCAAGATGAAAAACACTCTGGACAGGAAAAAGTACTGGGATACCTTTCTTTGCAAAAAAATAATCTGACCAAATATTAAGTTAAGATGGACTAGTAAAGGACAAGGAGGAAGGCATGAATTTTATCAGTATGTGAGGAAAAGAAGAGTTCAGCTTGTAAAGGACTATTAATGCAGTTTTGCAGAGACTGCAAATTGACTGTCCAGGCTCCCATGACTCAAAACATTCCAGCTGTAGATAAGAAGATGGCCAGGAATGCGCCAAAGGCCTTACTCCCCTTACTAACAATGGATCAATCGATGAGGCTCTGATAAGGCAAAGCCTCAAAGCCTCCTGATGTTCAGTTGTAGATTTGAAGATGGTGAGGAATGTGCCGAAGGCCTTACTCCATGGACTGGCAAACCCCTGCTGAGTCTAAGGATGGACTCAGTCTTGCTCAGCAAACCCTTGCTGAGTCAGGCCCTGCTTTTGTCTATAAAAGGTGAATAAGCAAAGAGAAGGGG
>VZTO01013391.1:42495-62011 GCA_013400615.1 Syrrhaptes paradoxus
CCTAAACAATTATATGCATTAAAATTATAAGCCAGTACGCAATTCTTTGGTGCTGTCTCACCTTAATTTGCCCCAAGGGAATATATATATAGAACCTCCGTGAATCCCGCTCATCCCACCCAGGGTGGTTCTATGAGCTGGGTTGTGACACTGCTGCCTGAGAAGAAGGAGAGAACCTGATTATCTCCATCCCACAAAAGTCAGGGATATTGGATTGTTTCCAGCAGCATTATTGTGGTCTAGCACCCCAGGACTCAAAAATGGAGTATCCAGATAAAAGTGAAGGGTGGGGAAGTGGTTTGGGTGGTTACAGACTTGTTATATTATTTCAATATTGCCTTTTAAAAAAATTTGAAGGGGATAATGACTGAAAACAAATAGGTCATAATTCACCCTATTTTCTGTTTACCAAAAGGTAGATCACATTGTACTAGCTCAGTGCTTTTTGTGTTGAAGAGATTCATTGAAAACAGGAAGCCTGCCTACGTTTCACTGAAGTGTTTGATATAGTAACAGCTATGATATCATTAATTAAGCTAGAGGAGAAAGAGGTTAGTGTAGGAATTATAAGAGGTTAACATTGGACAAAATGAGCCTAGTGTGCTTATAGGATATCTGAAATTGATATTTGGTCTGAAGGGCCTTCTCAAAGGGTGAATCTTATGGTCAATGTCATTTAATGCTTTCATTAATGATTAGCATTGAAGGGCAGAAGAATTCTAATAATTTATTTGAGGCAAAATTGAGAGGAATTATCAATATAAGAACCGGTATGTGACACAGGAAATACTTAATGTGTTTAAGTATTGGAGTTCCAGAAGTAAGATAAATTTTATTAGTATGGCCTGCAAGGTTGCATATGTAGGTAATGCTGTAAACTGAGGGCTCATTAACTAGAGACAGAAAAAATCTGATTTATTGGCCAATCCAATAATGACCATAAGAGAACAGTTGACTGTTGCTTTTAGAGGAAGAAAACAAAACAAAAAATGCAAATGTGAGCCTAAAATATATAGCAAGGTGTCTATATATACATAAGGTGAAAGTGATTGAGATTATTAACAGCAATGCCTAAGCCACCAATAGTCTTTTGGAAGACTGTGTTGTTCAGTCACCTGTGTTTGGAAAGCATGGTCTGAACCTGAAGCAAGTGCAGAAAATGTCTCCTAAGGTAACCAGGGGAACAGAGAAGAAACTGAAGGATTTTATTTAAACAATCAAAGGCAAAGAGTTACAACACGTTGCAGAAATTACAGAATTGGTTAAAAACTTTTTCACTCAGAAAAGCATTCAGGAACAGGAAATAATAATTACATGCTTGCCCTGAACTAGTAAAGAATTAAAAAAAGGTTTCCAGATTTCTTATAGATGATATTGTTGTTTTGTCTGTGTTTCACTAGCCTTGCTTTTCTTACCAGTATGGCAGTACTTTCAGTGGTTTTCCAACAGAAGCAGTGAAAGCAAGAAACATAGATGGCTTCCAGACAGGGCTTGAAAATTAGGTTATTACAGAATACTGTTGCTTTCAGCTGTCTCTGAAATTGAGCACAGCAATTTAGGTTGTGCGTAGGCTGATTGGACATGGTACTAAATGTACAAGTAAAAGATGTATCTTAAAACAGTCTGAATTTTAGCAAGGTGACTTTGCTATAGTATGGGTCTGGGCTGGGCTATAACGTGTCTTCCTCCTCAATTTATTAGATGTCATTTACTTATGTGTATCTCACCCCGAAATGTGTCCATGTTGTTGATTGGTGACTGTTCATAATTTTCTGAGGTCAAAGTGTTGTGTTGCAGTGCTGTTAGGTCTACAGGACAGCAGAAGTGAATTTTTTCTTGAGCCGCATGCATTGGCCAGAAAGACAAAAGCCAGGAAATGAAATTGGCAGCATCATTACTGAATGAGGGAACAGCCTGGATTTCTCAGTGACTAATAGTGGCATAGCAGCTGCTAATTTGTTGAAGTTGTACCTGAAATGACCTTATTTATATAAGCATGGTTTTTAGGAAAAATTTATGGAAGAGAAATATGGAAATTAAAAATGTGTAGTTAAATAATAGGTAAAACTCTGCATAGTCAAGGTGTTATTATTTGTGAGGTAGTGTGGCATACTGTCGTCTTGTCATGAAATGCCAAAGATGAGTATATATCGACACACTTGACCCTTAGAGGTTTCTGAAAGACACCAGAACAAATCCAAATAGTTCAGTAATCCTTTCCTCTGAAAGTGCAAGTCAACTCCTAAAATGGCTTTTCCAGGGCTTCTGATAATTGTTTTATTTGTCTTTCTAATATTCAGCTTTATTGCCATGACCAAAAAAACCCTCAGTAATATATACGAAAGTAAAAATTAAATGGACTTTTAGTTAATTCTCATCCTGTTTAGTCATTCAACTTCTTTTGACACGAATAATCCTGTCATTTTCCTGTATTCTTCTGCTTTTTCAGATTTTTGACAATTCTCTATTCTCTTTGTTCTGTTGGTTTCCTGTTATTCCTGTGGCTGCTGCTTAAGAATCTCCCTTAACATTGTCTCTTCTTCCTTATTTGAACTCTTTCACATGCATCCGTGGGTCCTGCTTTCTCTCTTTTCCCTTCCTGTTCTTAGTGTTTGAATGATATAAAGCATTGTGAGAGCTTTTGCTAGCTTCTCTTTGCAGGCAACTCCCAAGCTTACCTCTTCACCCCATTCTGTCTCTCTCAATTTAGTTTCACATTTCAGCCTGTCTTTCTGAATGTCCTGTTCTCAGTTCAAACCTAATATTCTGAGAGTGAACTATCTTTGGATTTTTTTTAAGATTATCGGTATTGCTCAGTTCTTCATCCTAGCTGGTAGTTTCTTTTTTCCTTTGGTGATTTAGGTTGTGGCATGTGTCCTTTTCCAGCTGCATTTGTGCTGACTTGAAGAAATCACTGCTGTCTGTCCCCAGACCACCTCTTTGCTGAAAGTTTCTGTCTTTCCCACATCCAATGGCTGGGGACTTTTAGAATATATCATTTGGTCTCAGTCAAAATTAACCATATTATTTTAAACAGTGAATTTCAAGTTTATTTTGGTGGAACTGTGTTGAGGAAAAACCGCGTGAGCATTTCATGTGGATGCCAGACTGGTCCATAACCTCTTTCAGGCATCAATGCTGAGCAAGAAGGAGTTGTCTGGGAGTGGTAGTTGTAGCTAGTACCAATGTGTATCCAAAACGATAGCAATGGGATCTTCAGATCATAACAGCACCATATTGGAATGGGGGTTTTCTTGTACTTCTCTTCTTCATGGTTATGGTCAGAAAAGTGTGACAACTTCACTTTAGTTTATTAATCTCCTCTCATGTAGACTAAATTGAGAAAGAAGCAAAAGAGAGAGAGAAGTGGCATCAACAGTCTGGAATAAGGAATTGAAGGAGAGGATTCAAAGCCCTCAGTGTTTTGACCAATACCAGCCTTGACCCTCAGCTATGCAGCAGAGAATCCTCCAGAAAAGGAGAGTCCTAAAGGTGCCACAAACCTCGTTCTTTGTTTTGCTGTCCAGGATCTCACTTCTTACTATGTTGGGTTTAAATGCAGGATCTTCTTTTGGAGATAGATAAGTAAAGTTTATATTTGCAGAAAGTTGAAGAGGAGTCAATCTTCTCTTTCAAACTGGTGAAAGAAGTTGTGCCACTGGTTTTGTGTGCTTCAGACTTCAGTAGCTGAAGAGTTCTGCCAACGTGTTAGGGGCCTATGCTCAATTTCCTTTGACTAAACAGATTCAGAGCCTCATTTCTCACTTTGCAGACAGTACATATTTCATTCTCAAGGTATCCCATGGGAAGAAAATTATGTTTTCTTTGCTTGGGATAATGACAGACTGATTGGGCACTTGGGCAAGAATTGCTCTTCATGCTCTATCTAGTGGCTGTGCTGTAACCTTCAGTTTAGAAGGCCAAGAAGGAATGTAGCCCATCTTCTCGGTCTTTGTGACTGCTTTGGCCACTGAACTACTTAACAGCTAGGAGAGCATGTGAGATGAGGAAGATGTCAAGGAGCAAAGACCACTGTTCTGGATTTGGAAGACCTGATACTCTACTAGATCAAGGCAAAGGCTAGTATAAACAATATTCTGCCTCTGATGTTGCATTGTAGTGGATGCCTAGGGAAGAGAGTAAGAATATGCAGTGATACATCTATTCGTCAAGACAGAACTGGATGTCTTTATATTCATTCATCTTTACTGTGTTTTTGCTTGATAAATTTGTCCAATTGCTTTTTTGAGACATTTAAATTCAGCATCCACAGCATCCTGTGGCAAAAAGTTTCACCACTAGTTGCACACCGTGTGGAAACCACCTTCTCATACTTGTTTTGAACTTGTCATGTGCTATTTCCACCCGGTGTCTACTGGAGCCTGAGAGAGGATTCCTCTTACTACCATGTTCTCCATAAATGCCAATGCCAGGAAGTGAGTGAGATACCTAAATTTATATTTGTCAAGCTGGGCTGTTACACTTGGGAGCAAGCAGTGCCCAGTACACTGACAGAATTTGGTGAAAATTAAGTTAAAGAAGCTGCTAAAAAATAAGTGGGTTATTTTTCTTCCAATATAACCTGCTGTTTGTGCTGCCAGGATGTTTTCATCATACATCTGCATCCAGGTCTGTAACAGCTAATTCTTTCTAAGACAGGGAGACAGAACTGCATGCATTGTTCCATGAGGAAACACATAATTCGTTTATATATAGTATATTTTTAACGGCAGAATCATTATAGAATCGTAGAATGTCTTGGGTTGGAAAGGACCTTAAAGATCATCTAGTTCCAACCCCCATGCCATGGGCAGGGACACCCTCCACTAGACCAGGTTGCTCACAGCCTCATCCAGCCTGGCCTTGAACACCTCCAGGGATGGGGCATCCACCACACCCTTGGGCAACCTGTTTCAGTGCCTCACCACCCTCACAGTGAAAAATTTCTTCCTAATGTCTGGTTTTCATATTTCATTTCATTTTACATTTTCACAGAGAGTGGACAGCTTTTATTGCTCGTAGGTCTGAAAGAAAAGGGATTCAAAGAAATAGAGGTGGTGGTCTGTTAACATTGCTTCACTGAAAGAAGTTCATTGCTAGAACCCTCAAGCCATTCTGTGTGTCCCTTCACTTGAACCTGTCTGTTTATCCACTCTTCTGTACAACTGGGTAGTATATTGCTTGGGCTTGATTTCGATGGCCAAAGGTAGTCTGTACCATCTGTTACTCATTTAGTTCTCTTGACCTTGGTATTTGAGCATCTGGCTTTTCTTTTTTTGTCTCGTGTTGTCAATTTTTTATTTTTTTTTGAGGACTGTGTTAGGACCATCAAGTGTTCTTTGCTTACTATGGCTCCTGTAGATTGCAAACAGAGCGAAGATCTCTACTTACATTAAAACTAACCAGTAGCATACACAAGAAAAGGAATAGGGATTCAAATATTTTAATTCCAAGGAAGCAGAGGTCCTATACAAGTGCTTTAGGGACTGAAAGTCTTTGCTGAATTGTTGACTGAGTTAAGATATTTGTAAACATTACTAGTAAGTAAGAATTCATTAGCAGAGTTTTCAGATTAACAAATAATCAAGTGATATCAAAAGGATGTAGTCTAATGTTGCAGATTTTCTTTGTCCAAATGTATCTGATTTAGTAGGATTTTTGCCGGTGTTGTACTTGCCTTATGACACAAAGGAAATTAATGAGATAGTAGGACACACCACTGGCTCCAAGAACTCATGTTGTGGAGCTCTTAAATGTCTCACAATCAGAAGACTTAGAATTTAGTTCTTCATTAACAAAATGTGTGATTCTGTGATTCTGTGAAAATCAAAATCTTTAGGGCTCTACTCCTTTCCTCCTAAATCAATATATCCCAGAAGTAACAACAACAACAACCCCCCCCCCCAAATAACCTGGTGAGAAACCAAACTGAGAACACATCAGTGTCACTAGCATTTCTTATTTCTTGGCGTTCAGGAATTTTATGCCATCATTAGTCTTGGTTGTGATTCCTGTTCTGATAGACCTGACTTTCTCTGGTGCTTGATGGAGAGTCTTGGTACTCAGTGCAGTGGTCCATAGTATTGTGGGACATAATTATCTAAAGAAGTCTTGTGTTGAAACTATTAACTTTGTGTGCCCAAATTTTGTTCTGGCTCTAGCATTTTCAGTCATCTCTGGCTGTAGATTAAACTCTTTCCAGCAGAGGGTGATGGTACATTTGTGCTCAGGCAGATGATTACAACGACTCAGGAACAGGGCTAATTTCGTACTGAAGAGGATATGAACATACATGCATTTCTGTTAAGTCCATTCCTGTATGCAGGTCTGAACAGTTCCAGTGTCTATGTTCATGGGAAGTTATTACTGATCCAAATAATAAACAAGTAGATCTGTGAACACCAGAACTAAAGAAACCCAGTTTCATGTGATGTCTCTTCACTGACTGACTACTTAACTGAATTATAGTGCAATTCTGTGTTGTATTTACCCATTAGCTTCCCTTTGAGAGCACCCCCCACTTTGCTACAAAAGTGTTGCTGGTTTTGACTGTAGCAGTAGAACTATAAAATCGAAAGTTATTATTTTTGAAGATATAGCCACCTGTCTGTTTTTACAGAGTTTATAGGGGCTTAACTAATCTTGAGACTTCATTGCCTTTAACAAGTTCAGCTGAAACAGGCCAAGGGCTTTGAATCTTATGTGGGGAAGAGAGGAACTGGAATATCATGCAGGATAGTGGCTTAACTTAAGTCTGGTTTCTGTAGGAAACCAAGCTATTGAAGGAGAAATATACCTAGAGAACATGGGCATTTTAGCATCATTAACACCAGCACTCAGTACATTGTTAAATAAGTGCTCTGAGACTTCTGAATAAAAGCTCTATGCAGAAATACAGCAAAGCTTGAGTGAATCAGGGTCTGGCATGTATTAGAAAATAAAAATCACATAAAATCTACCCATCAACACAAACAAAAAAAGCAAAAGAACTACAAATGTGAAAATGTGTACCTGTTTTTAATCATACTGAGGGTATTGATTTCTATGCCATTTATTGTCATTCATTAATTCTCGTGATTTCATCATTAAAGGTATGTCTATCAGTGAATGGCCCCAGACACATTGTGTTTAAATACTCATACTGCAGATCTGAAATTGATCTAGACTGTACTGTGTGTTGCAGAGCCAGTAACTTTAATAAATATTAGCTGCTTGGATCTTTGATATCTCTATGTGCTAACAGAAAAATGGACTTGACATAGTATACCTTTAACCAGAAGATGGTCATGCTAATCCTCCAAACAACCTATTTCTGTACGTCTTTTCAGACCTGAAAACTTATTCAAACTTTAATTTGTGCTAAATTTTTCTCACTTGCATTGAGTTAATTACTTCATTTTCTGGCGGTTTTGTTTGATTGCCATGTCTATGTTTTCAAATAAGGTGTACATCTGACAGCTGATGTTTGAAGATAAATTATTTTCTGTGTGCTGTGTTTAGGTGCACAACCCTTTCAGACTTCCTAGGTAAAGAACATTGAATTCTATAGAAGTAACTCCGTGCTGGAAAGTACTTATTTTCCACTGTCTGAAAGGAAATTGAATACTAAGTCCAGAATAGACTGCATTTGGGGAGAAATCTGTAACTGTGGTATGATGTTAATTTAGCTGCAGATTGAAACATTCATGGCTTTCTGTAACATACAAACAACAGCAAAAATGACTAATGTTTTTATACACACATTTACAAAAAAAAAGATTAAAAGAGGCATGGCTAAATCTAACTTTTACAGCAGTGATCAGCTGGATGATTCTGTCCTTTAGCAAGTCCCACTTACAAACAAATATCTGGAAGGAATTATAGTAACAGATGCTGCTGTTTCTTTGCACTCTTGGGCTACTAAACAAGAGCATGGCAGATGTAACCTTGATGCTTCCAAATAAATTATTTTTGTTAATTATTATTTTATACTATTATATCTCTTTAAGCACCTCCCCATCTTTTAGTAGGGAAATTCTTGGAGCTTCATAAGATCTTTTTGGAAATGCTGTCTCACTTGGTCTTTCAGTTACAGAGCAAAGAAATCTCACTAATTTATGGACCAGGTCAGAAAGTAGTTAACCCTGTTTACATTTGAACTGTGTGGCTATAGAGCCTATATATATATATATATATAAGTATATATAAAATATATATATGTATTTACTTGTTTAATATAATCAGATTAACTCTCATTTTTTCCATATGAAAGTTAGTGTTCGCAGAGGCTGAATCTGTTATAAACCTGCTGAGATTCTGTGGCTGACTCCATTACATCAGGGAACTAGAATTCCCTTTTGAATCCCACATTCCCAATTGGGCCACAGAGAAACCATATGCTAACTGGAAAAGGCTCAGGGACAGAGCTCCTCCACAGGATGCAAAAGTGTTTTTACTTGATCTGAATATTTTGGCATGCTTTGATAGAGAACACTGGGCCTCAGAATTTCTCTGCTTTTTTTTTTTTTTTTTTTTTTTTTTGGTAAAGGAAAGTATGTTAACCATGGTGAGCTTTACAAATTTTAGTTGTGGTAGTACGTTATTCTACCAGCTTGAGTACCTTCACCAGTTTCAGTTCTTCCATCTCACTTTGTCTAAAATAGTTAACACAGCAGTTGTCATTTGCAACTGAAGGCATGTAAAGGTAAAGATGTACCTGAGGCGGCTTTAAACTGCTCAGCTGTGGTGCATCAGCAACGTGAACTGGACAGCATGGAGCCTAGGAGGGCTGCAGAGTTCAGCTGGCAAGTAAGACAAACACCCACACCATTAGTTTGCGTTGAGCTCCAGCCTGCCATTGAAAGCTCCACTGGTATTTGAACTAGCTAATTTAAAGCAAACAAAACAAGCCCATAGTGAGCTGAGCTATAACCTCTTTGATGCTGAAAGGTGACTAAAGCAACTTATTTTACAGGAGCAGCAGATGTAATGAGTCAGCAGTAGCAGTGTTGTCTGAATTCGCCTTGGCAAGTGTGTTGTCTTGTAACATTATTTTTGGGGAACAGGCCTTTTCCATGTGAACATAACTTTTTCTAATTTGACTGAACTGTGCAGTTGTATTATTTTATATGAGAACTTGGCAGGGGTGGGGGTGTTAAACCATCCTGGGGTCCTGTGTGACAGTCTGTTGAAAGTTGCTGGTGTGAGCAGTTTTTATACATGTAGTTTATTCACGCCTGTTTACTCAAACTATGTAACAGCCTATGTTCTTAATCTTTGATTCTGTTTGCACAGTCAGCTCCATATATTTTACATCAAAATGCAGTAGAGTGGGGAAGGATCACAGGCCCAGCAAATACCCTTAGAGAATGGTGCCTGGCTGAGTGAGACGAGTCTCCGCTCTCTGAGATTGATCCTGCTTTTACTTTAGGAACCTTACTCCAGTTGTCACTGCAACTGGGTTACAATTGTACAAAAGTAAGGACACTTGGCAAAGAAGGATCTAGAAACAGAGGCTCAGAAAATGGAAATGGGACAGTTCATTAAGTTAAATATATCCTGCAAGAGGCTTATAGTAAAGTTTGTGAAGACGGGGAAAGAAGACTGGAATTGAGGCAGGAATGCTCTAATGTGGTCAAAACCATGTATTTTCTCTCTGTTGCAGCAAGAGCCCCCAGTCTGACTTGCAGAACTCTGTTGCTATAGTTCAGGAGTGGTGTGACAAAGGCTATGGCTGTACAAAAAGAGAACATGCTAATGACCTCCAAAATATGTTTTAAAATTGAATGTAGCCACTTTAAAGGTCTTTAACACGTTTAAAACTTAAATACAGATCTTAAACTCTATTGTTTTGTGAATATTAAGGCAGTGCATATGTGCAAGTTCAGAGTCCTGGATTCCTGTGTGGGGCTGCAAGGACATAGCTATTATCCAAGTCTCAATTCCTGGTAAGCACTGTCCTGTTGGAACAGATTCATGTGGAAATCAGGCAGCAACTATTCTGCTCAGACTGCCTCTGAACACCAAAACTAACTCTTCTTCTCCATGGCAAAGGGCTGTCTAACAGAATGGGAAGTTATAACCCTCTCTGGAAAGTGACAAAGAAGGATTTTCATAGAATCATAGAATGGTTTGAGTTGGAAGGGACCTTAAAGATCATCTAGCTCCAACCCCCCTGCCACAGGCAGGGACACCTTCCACTAGACCAGGTTGCTCAAAGCCTCATCCAACCTGGCCTTGAACACCTCCAGGGATGGGGCATCCACAACTTCTCTGGGCAACCTGTTCCAGTGTCTCACCACCCTCACAGTAAAACACTTCTTCCTAATATCTAATCTAGATCTACATTCTTTCAGCTTAAAAGCATTACCCCTCATCCTCTCACTATACTCCCTGCTAAAGAGTGCCTCCCCATCTCTCCTGTCGGCCCCTTTCAGGTACTGGAAGGCTGCTATAAGGTCCCCCCAGAGCCTTCTCTTCTCCAGGCTGAACAACCCCAGCTCTCTCAGCCTGTCCTCACAGGGCAGGTACTCCAGTCCTCTGACCATATTTCATTACATTTATTCAGCTAAACACTTGATTTCAAATTTAGAAAAGAATGCCTTGTTTTGCTTGTTTTATTTTTTCTTAGTAAGTACGTATCTAAACTTTGGCATGTGTTTCCTATGGTGTCTACCATGGCAACCAAGCAAGCTCAAGTCCCCACACACAGAAACTTGCATCTTGTTTACCTCTTATTAACTCTTTAACACTTTGTTAGCAGGTTTGTTTTAACAGCATTCATTCTTTACAACTCTGAGGCCACCATAATTGTCACAAAAATATCTGTTTATCAAGAAACATGGGACTGAAGGGGATTTTCTAGGTCACTGAGTTTGTTCCCTACTGTATCAGGCAGCCAGGATCCCTTTCAGAAACCAATCAAACATTATCTCAGCATTTGAATTATTGACCTCATGATTGTCTTTCTCCTAGGAGTCTAATTTTGTTTAAGGTAAAATATTAATTTCCTTTTTGGGTAATAGCTAGAATACCTTTATTTTACACTATTTGGCATCAGAGAAAGATGTGTTTTCTCTGGTGTTGGTGGCTGATGTTCCTACTGCTTCTTTCAATTTTCTGTGCTAGATTTTACACAGCTTGACTGCTAATATTCCTCACTTTCCCTGGAACCTGCTTGTCTTCAGGGTGCTAATCAATCCTTGTTCTCATTCTGTTTCTCCTCTCTGCTTACTTTTTGCATTAATCTGGAAGTGAGTATCCATCGAGCTTGGTCTATAATCCTTTCCCTGCAAAACCTTCCCCCCTTGTTTTTTTTTTTAGTTAAAGCTGAAGTACTGATAAGAGTTGATTGTACTGTTATTTGTTTCACCATTTACATGATATTGAATTTAGGCTTATTAAATACATTATCAACATCTAAGAACAGGTAGTACCCTAATATACATGTACACATGAATGTTATTATTGTATTATTATTTTATGAGTAGGCTCATTTTATACCTGTGCTTCTATGATATGCAATATCATGAAATTGCTTCTATGATATGCAATAGCCACTAAGGATGATTCACTCTCAAGAAATCAAGTCAGATTATTGCTGAAGTCTTAATTTTTCAAATATCAAAATTCACAGTAGAAAATACATAGCTGTTCTGGCTCCAGGAATTAGTTCTTAATGAAAAACATATCCAAGAAAATAAAGCAGTGTAAAGTTCCTCTCTGCAGGTATGTTGTATTTTGAAAGAAGGTGTAATAAAGAAAGCATCTTCCCCAGGAATGCTGGTCCTTATTCCACAAAGGTAGGCAGGATCACTTCCTGTGCCTTCTGAGTGCAAGAAAAGAAGGGGCTTTGTTTCCACTCCCAAAATACTGCCAACGAACATGAAGCAGAAAGTAGTTGGAGCAACACAGCGTAACAATGTGTGAGGCAGAACTTTTCACGGGGAATGCTACCAGCCTGTGGCTATCAATAGTGATATCGATAATGTCATTTTTCTTGGGTTTGGTTTGGTTTGGTTTTGTTGGGGGGGGTGTTTAGTTTTTTCAGTACTTCTCTGAACTGGGAAGCATAGCACTCTGGGGTAGGAGCTCTAAGATGGCTGCAGTGAAAGTGCATTTCTTCCACTGAAAGAAGTTACAAGAAATTTCTTCAAACACACCACCTATATTTGAGGAGGCCTTTCAACATATACAAATTTGTTAGGAAGGTTTTGGGTTTTTAATGAGTATCTCAAACAAAGCTCGGTTCAGTGAGAGAAGTCTAGTTTGCCAGGAGTCCTCACAGGACCTCTCCACACCCTGAAGGTTTTCACCTCAAAGGCAATCCAAGTTGCCAAGTAGAGGTGACTCTAAGGGAATATAATAAATTTACAGCTGTATGGTACTTTCACTTCCGTCTTTGCTTCTTTTTTGTTAGTTTTAAAGTCAATATTGGACATATTTTTTTCCATATATGACTGGTAGACTCAAGCGATCACTGGCTGTTGTCCCTCCATCTTAACCTACCTGTTTCAAATATGTGTGGCTTGAGAATAGGTATGAGAATGAAACCCTAATATTGTTATTCAGGAAAAAAAAAGGCCATTTACTTCAGTAACATTTCTCACGCAATGGATTGAAATGATCAAAACCTGAGAGTTTAGCCAGTGTACAGTTATGTAATTCTGTTTTATAAGTGCCACATGTATGTTTAATGTACCCCTTGGTACATTACATAAGAGGACTCCATGACTCTGAAAGGATAAAGTGTCTCTCACGAAAGAGATCCTGTTGACTGAGTGGCTGCAACCAGGTGATTTCCTGTAAATATCTGTAAATACACTTCTCTCCCAGCCTGAGATTTTTGCTCTGAATTACATAGCAAGTTTTACGTATTTCAGTGTGAATATAAATGCTTTTCCTAGCTGCCTGCAGTCACCGAAGTTTGACGTATTTCAGAGGACTTTTCCTCATTAGCTTCTACTTTTGGTTGTTTTGTTTTTAAATGGTCCTTATGCTGCAGTTAGTATTGACAAATTTATTTGTACTCACGTTCAAGAATCCATGAAACGTGTACGAAGGTGTAGTCATTTACAAAGGAAAGAACAGCAGCATCCTCAGCATCTCAGTGTTGAAAATGATGTTTGGTTTCCTATTACAGGGCTGTGAATCGTGTAATCTTTCAGATTTTAATTCTCTCACATAGAAGTAGGATGAGGGTAGGTGGGTGGTTTTGAGAAGAAGATGCATAAGTGCCTCATTTGATACAATTTAAGGTCTATGGTTTGAAGCACTTTGAGAACAAGAATTTGAAATTATTATGAGTCCATGCTTTGCTCCTATTTTCTATAACAATTTCGATACAAAAAATTATTAGATTGTCTCAGTCACTGTGAAATATTCTAAATGAAGCTACACCAGCTGCATTCTCTCAGGGCTGATTATTTTCTTTGGATAAAGGGCATGTTGTGCAGTGACTTGGATATGACTTGTCATTCATATATGCCACATGCCCCTCACAAACAATTAGGATGAATTGTATCTTCTTTAGAACTGTAATACACCAAGGCCTAGGGAAATAAGAGATTTCATTTCTTGAAGTTCACAAAGAATATGTGAGAGCTGTGAAGAGTGCCTTATTGCTCCAGGCAGGTAACTTAAATGTCAGATGATAGAATGTTAGAGGAAATCAGTCTATTTTCTGTTATGTCTTTTCCTGCTCTGGAAGAGCACTTGGGCAAAGAGAAGATAAGATGGGGCTTATTTTAGACAAATAAAATTACTCTGAATTGACTTCTAGACCTGAATAACACTGTGTTCCATTCCAAACTAGTTCTCCTCAAAATGAGAGTTTAAATAGCCTGTCGGATGGTGTCAGTGCCTGCAACGTACATAGGTCTACCTTGATGTAAAAAGGCATATGCAGCGGTGAGGAATCTTCGTGTTGCTGTTTTCTTTCTTTATTTGCTGCTGGTCACTGTATGTGAGCATCCATCCTCCTATTCTCAGAAGTAACCCTGAGAAAATATCAAGTGCGAATGCATTGCTTTTTCAAGATTAGCTACGGTTTGCAAACTCTTTGCGTCCTTTCATAAAAAAAGATTTCTGTTGATCTAATATAAATATTAGATCATCTTCTTTGCTGATACACAAAAGTACTGCACTGTCTTCTACACACTGATACTCATCCACAACATTTTTCCATTTAAACACCCACAATGAACTCACATTCATGCTATCACGCCTGAGTTGCAACTTCTCATGTCATTTAACCTACATGCATACATTTCTCCCACATTCCTAAATTTATCGTGGTAACCCAGTGTCATGGTTCAACCCCAGACAGCAAGGAGCACCACACAGCCACTCACTCAAATCCCCAGTGGAATGAAGGAAGAGAATCAGAAGGGTAAACGTGAAAACACTCATGGGTTGGGATAAAAACAGTTTATTACTTAAAATGAAATAAAAATCATAGAATCATAAAATCATAGAATGGCTAGGGTTGCAAAGGACCTTAAAGATCATCAAGTTCCAATCCCCCTGCCACAAGCAGGGACAGCTCCCACTAGACCAGGTTGCTCAAAACCTCATCCAGCCTGGCCTTGACACCTCCAAGGATGGGGCATCCACAGCTTCCCTGCGCAACCTGTTCCACTGCCTCACCAGCCTCACAGTGAAAAATTTCTTCCTAATGTCTAGTCTAAATCTACCCTCTTTGAGCTTATACCCATTACCCCTTGTCCTTTCACTACACTCCCTGACAAAGAGTGCCTCCCCATCTCTCCTGTAGGCCCCCTTCAGGTACTGGAAGGCTGCCATTGAGCCGTCTCAGAGCCTCTTTTCTCTGGGCTGAACAACTCCAACTCTTTAACCTGTCCTCATAGGGGAGGCGCTTCAACCCTCTGACCAGTTTTGTGGCTCTCCTCTGGACCCACTACAACAGGTCCATGTCCTTCCTGTGCTGAGGACTCTGGAGCTAGATGCAATACTCCAGGTTGGGTCTTACGAGAGCAAAGTAGAGGGGGAGAATCACCTCCTTCGACCTGCTGCTAATGCTTCTTTTGATGCAGCCCAGGACACGGTTGACTTTCTGGGCTTCAAGTGCACACTGCTGGCTCATGTTCAGCTTCTCATCAACCAATACCCCCAAGTCCTTCTCCTCAGAGCTGCTCTCTATCCATTCTCCACCCAGCCTGTATTTGTGCTTGGGATTGCCTCGACCCATGTGCAGGGCCTTGCACTTGGCCTTGTTGACCTTCATGAGGTTGGCATGGGCCCACCTCTCAAGCCTGTCCAGGTCCCTCGGGATGGCATCCCTTCCCTCCAGCGTGTCCACCACACCACACAGCTTGGTGTCATTAGCAAACTTGCTGAGGGTGCACTCCATCCCACTGTCCATGTCTCCAACAAAGATGTTAAACAACACTGGTCCCAGTACCGACCCCTGCAGAAGACCACTTGTCACCAGTCTCCACTTGGACATTGAGCCATTGACTGCCACTCTCTGAGTGCGGCTGTCTAGCCAGTTCCTTATCCAGCGAGTGGTCCTTCCATCAAATCCATGTCCCTCCAACTTAGAGACAAGGATGTCACGTGGGACTGTGTCAAAGGCTTTGCACAAGTCCAGGTAGATGATGTCAGTTGTCCTTCCTCTATCCACCAGCTCTGTGGCCCTGTCGTAGAAGGCCACCAAATTCATCAGGCCTGATTTTCCCTCGGTAAAGTCATGTTCGTTGTCATCAATCACCTGCTTGTTTTCCATGTGCCTTAGTGTAGATTCCAGGAGGATTTGCTTCATGATATTGCCAGGCACAGAGGTGAGACTGATCGGCCTGTAGTTTCCTGCGTCTTCCTTATTTCTTTTTTTAAAAATGGGGGTTATGTTTCACCTTTTCCAGTCTGCGGGAACTTCACCAGAGTGCCATGACTTCTCAAATATAATGATAATAACGATAACGATAATGATAATGATGATAACAATAATAGTAAGGAAATGGAAAATAACAGAGAAAGATGAATAGAAGCCAAGAAAGACAAGTTATGCAAACGAAAACAATTATTCTCCACTAACTGACCAATGCCCATCCAGTCCCCAAGCAGCAGTCCCCCTGTCAACACCCACCCCCTTTTTATTGATGAGCATGACATCATATCGTATGGAATATCCCTTTGGTCAGTTGGGGTCAGCTGTTCCAACTGTGTCCCCTCCCAACTTCTTGGCCACGCCCAGCCTGCTCACTGGTGGGGTGTTGTGAGAAGCAGAAAAGGCCTTGGCTCTGTGTAAGCACTGATCAGCAGTAATTAAAACAGCCCTGTGTTATCAACACTGTCTCCAGCACAAATCCAAAACATAACCTCATACTAACTACTGTGAAGAATTAAACTCTATGTCAGCCAAAACCAGCACACTCAGTGATCCCCAGGTTATGTTATTTGTGTTTTTCATTGGAAAGTATTAGAATTCCCTGGGATTCAGTAGATTTGCCTGCTGTTATCAGCCTTGTCACTGGCCAGCTGTATATCTGTTTCTCAACTTACTGTGTCACAAATTCTCCGTATTCTTCTCATTCTCTATTCCAATACAGGCAATGTTGTCTACAACTCATTTGTAAGGGTGCTCAGATACACCGACTCAAATTGCTACAAGATGAAATTATTGTTATTTTATTCTTCAGTGATTTGAGAAGTTCCATTAATGCCAAAATTCAAAGAAATGTAGCTTTCATGTAATATAGAAAGGTCATGCAGATAAATAGATGTGCCAAGGTAAATGGAGACAAATTATATCTGTGAGGATATACTAGAAGAGTGTAAGTAGGTTGACTTACTAAGGTAGAAGGTTGGTTGAATTCTATGATAGAATGATATAAGAAGTTTGAGTAGATAAATTTTGGCAGACACTAAAAGTTTTGTGCCATGATATTGTCAGTTTTGAGACTCCTGTGAACAGAAGTACTATACCTGTCAGCAACATGGGAAGCAGGCATGAGTGCTTGTAAGTTCTCTATTAACTCTGAGCTGAGAACACACCATGACCTACCTCTGCTAATTTATTTTAGGAAATAACATTTATCAGCTGGAGTTAGGAGGGCTCTTTATTATGATGAAAATACTGTGACACTGTATTAAAATCTACTTTCTGGTTCTATGTCTAGGGTTAGTATTTAATTGAGAAGAAAAACCTATTGCTTAAGGATTTCAGTACACAAAATGATTGAGAAGCCATTGGTACTGACATGTTTAGATGAGAAGAATACTTAATTTTCTGGGAGCTACACCTTACAAAGGAGCTGAATATGTGTTTCCAGTCAACTTCAAAAAGAATCTGCTTTTAGAATGAGAGTTATATGACACTAGTATGCCTATTTAGTCATATCTTCAAATAATCTTGACCTAAATAAGTTCCACAGCCATTTTACCATGAAGTTACAGGCAGTATTTTAAATTAAATTGTTTCTGACAGGGAGAGCTGTAACTTATAACCAAGTTGTAGCTTATAAGCAAACTGTCAAACCTATTTCAAAACAATTTTAGGGAATTACGTCATGTCTTTTCTTTGTGGGTTTTTTGTTGGTTTTTTTTTTTTCAAATCAAAGGCAAGCAAACAAGATTTAGAAGCTGAGATGAATATGCAGCATCGTGCTGTAATTCTGGGTAGCTGAAAGCACTATAACTTCTGATGGTGACATTATGCAGTGTAAAACATGTTTAGTTTAGTAACTCTAATGTAGTTACTTTTCTAATACATCTGTACATTCTTCATTAAAGGTTATGTCTATGCCCTGGATGATGTTTGTGGGGATAAGCAGTATATTTTAGGACATGAAAATGATAAAGGGATGGTGGTGGGGAGAAGTAAGGAGAAGTAATTTTTCAGTCATATAATCCTTTATTCTGGTCTAGAACAGAAATGACATGTTAATGCTATGACAGATCCAAGTTTACTTTGTTGTTTCTCGTGAATTTCGGAGGAAAGTGTTTTTGACAATTATGTGAGGAGAGTTTGGTTTATCTTTGACTATAAATAGTAATAACTATAGAAAATCAGTACCTGGCAGCTTTTCTTGGATGTTGTAGCAGTGTTATTTTGAATAATGCCATATATTAATTTACGCTTGGCCAGGGCTGATGTTACTTCATTCATTCGTCAGTCCAGGGGAAGACAGATGGTCTGACTCCCAGTTCACAGCCAAAGGAGCAGAGAGTTAAAAAAAAAAATCTTTATTTTTTATTATGCTTAGCCATAGTTTATGATAATCTCCTAGTCTGTGAAAACAAGATGATGCTTAGGAAAAACATAATTTGTTAGTGTAAAAAGATGTTTTTAATTTTCCTCTAAGAAGTTCAGGACAGGATTCCCATGTTGCAAGTTGTTCTATCAGTTGTAGAAGGTGTTTTCCAATAGATATCCTGACTGGCTGGAAATATTTTAATATTATTCTCTTGGCTTCGATCTAACCAAGACAATACAGCTTGTCTTCATGACAAGTAGCTTCTATGGGCTAACATACCTCATACCATTAAAAGAGTGAAGGGGAGAAAGGAAGGTTAGAGTAAGATTATGTCTTTTTGTTTCCTTTTTCAACAGAACTATTTTAAGATAAATCTGGAGTTAAAAATAACAGAAGAGGGTTTTTCTCTCCTTTTCTAGTAAAAAGATGTTGGTTGGGAAACTGCCAGACAAGTCTCAGGTACTCTGATTCCCCAGCTAACACAGCCTGGCAAGCAATGAACTCTATGATGTTCAGAGTCAAATTTGTTTGTATTTCTGCCTCCTACTTTTTGCTGTGCAGAACAGAAAGCACAAGCTGCACAGTGCATATCACACTGTAGCAGTTTTAAACAGATCAGTTTTTCTTTGGGGCTCTCATGAAAATTCTTCCATTATGTTTGTGAGGGAGTGTGGGTTTGCATCACAAAACTACAGTGTTTGAGACATGAGTTTGGGGCTTGAATTAATTAAAACTCTTTAAGCATAACTTGTTCATAACTGTGGAGTTTCTCTTTGCACTCAAACCATGTAGAACTGTGAGTTGTGCATGATTAGGATGCAGCAATAGGAACTATGAATCATTTGCTCCAGTTTTATGAGTCTTTGAAGATCACAGAAGTGAGGCTTTTGTTGCCTATGATGTGCTTTTTATAGTTTCTGGGTCTGTTGCAAACTATCCATGTGATTGAAGTACTCATGAAAAGGCCTGGTTTGAATCAGTCTAGCTTTTTTAAAGACAAAGACTTGCATTAGTTCTAGCTGCCTTTAAGCATGTGCTATGATACCTACAGAAGGAATACAGTCAGATCTGTGAAGGAGATCCCATTCAAGGAGACAAATTCTCCTTAGAATCATAGAATCATAGAATGGCCTGGGTTGAAAAGGACCATAGTAATCATCTAGTTTCAACCCCCCCGCCATATGCAGGGCCGCCAACCACTAGACCAGGTTGCTCAGAGCCACATCCAGCCGGGCCTTGGATGCCTCCAGGGATGGGGCATCCACGACCTCCCTGGGCAACCTGTTCCAGTGTGCCACCACCCTTTGAGTGAAAAACTTTCT
>VZTO01013391.1:62487-89977 GCA_013400615.1 Syrrhaptes paradoxus
TCCACCCTGACACAGAACCATTAATCATAACCCTTTGGCTGTGTCCGGCCAGCCAATTCCTAATCCATTGTACAGTCCATCCTTCAAATCCACACCTCTCCAATTTAGAGAGAAGGATGTGGTGAGGGACCATGTCAAAGGCTTTGCAGAAATCCAGGTAGATGACATCCGTCGCCCTTCCCCTGTCCACCAAAGCCGTCACTCCATCATAGAAGGCCACCTTCTCTTTGTCTCTTTTCATTGATTGGGACCAGGTGCCTTAAGTGCCATTGGATAGCTGGCACGCTGCACACAGTTGCAAGTTATTTTCAATCACCTCATTAGCAAGAAGTGTCAGTTGTCAATAACCATTAAATGCAGGCAATTGCTGCTTAGGGCGAATCCTATGCTACCAGTCAGGGAAGGACCTGTGCACATGCTGTGTCCTGCCTTTGTCATAGGATGACTATGGTTTGTTCACCATGATTTGTGAATCTTTGATGTAGATGTTTCTACTACCTTACATTATTACTGACCTCTGAAAGCTAAATTGAAATCAGCGTTATTTCTATTAGTATGGTACGTAATCTTTTTTAAGAATAAAAGGAAGCATCTTGAGATAAATAGGATAAACCTTTTGGAAGATAACAGTGATTAAGAGAAAAACTATGCAATAATAAACATAATTGGAAGTTCTTTGAATTAAAATTCATCTGCATTTGATGTTTGAACAGGAAAGAGAGCAAAAAGTGGGACTCTACCTGGTGTTTTCTTCCCCAATTAATTGTGTGGAAACAATAAATTTTTCTATGTTCAGTTCCAAAATTATGTGATCTCATAGGTTTTGACAACTCTGTCACAGGTTAGTAAATGTCTCTTGCTGCTGAAAATATTTTCAGTAGCAGGAGCAACAAAGGAAGAGTTCATTGCGGAGATTAATTCCAGAAAGAGACTATAAGTTGATGCTATTAAATAATTTTGTGATTGCTGGAAATATACTTTGAAAACCTTATCAGCTTTAACCATTTGATTTTGACTTCATCTGCAAAACCAGATGGCCTATTTGGGCAGTCAAACAGAGCAATTGTTTGAGAATTGTCATTTTGCAAGCTTGTTAAATGTGAGAACATTTTTTTCAAGGCTGGCTGCAGCTGCAGTGAGAAATTACAGAACTGTATGCCAGTTGTTTTTGGAGGCTGAATTCTTGCAGCTTCTCAGTTCCCATTCAGAGCAGTACAGAATATTTCCTTAACTTCCGCTTATGGCACTGTCATTACCACGTGGTTTATCTTCAGTTAGAAACTGAAGATTTGGTTTAGGGTTCACTGCCATTAGGAGAGAGACTTCCATTACCTTGGTGTGGGGAGCCTTAGTTCATGTCATTGAAGACCATCATATTATCAGTTAAGTCAACAGAATTTGTTTCATGTAGCTGAAGAAGAGGGTGATACTCCAGGAATGAAATGCTGTTTGGTGAACCAGCACAAAGCATGTGCACGATAACAGTATATAGCGAAGCACTGAGCTTGCTTATGAGATCAGTATAAAAACTCATGATTATGAACTCTGTATAAGAACTCCTATAGACCAGGATAGAAAAATATAAGGATTGGCAGATGTGCTGTGCATACCGTTTGCATAGGTATTGTAACTGAATAGAATTAAGAAAAAAAATATTTGCATTCAGCGTGGAGATATTAGGTGGATACTACTTGGGACAGTTTTTCATTCTAGCTGTATTTTAGCATAGTACTAAAACTCTGTATAATATCTATAACAGTAGAGGGAGGTGTTTTGGGGAAAAGAGTAAAGCTAGTTACATGTTTTCAGTGCTGCTGAGTACTCTGTTCATTGTAGACTCAGAGGACATACAAAGTGTCCATTCTGTTATGATCAAGGATGTCATGTTGTCTATTTTTTTTTCTTTTTCTTTCCTTTTTTTTTTTTCTTTCCATGTAGTTACCTCAAGGGCAGTAAAGACAGTAGCAGACAGTTGGCAACCATCAAAGAAATAAAAAAACATTTCATTTAGAGGCTGTAGAACTGTTCAGAATATCACTTCAAGACTAAGAATAGCATAGAGAATTTAAATGAGACTGCAGTGTTGAATTTTTGTAGTACTTATATGGTTTGAAATCTTTTTTCCCTGGCTTAGGAAGATCCCATGATTATTTTGAATCTATAGGCAGCTGGAAAGCAGCTGTGTATGAACTCAATAAGATGTTATTTAGGGACAAGGAATAATAAAGACCTCAGGAATCACAAAGACAATGTTTCTGTGTTATTATTTTGGGTCACTGAAGGTTACACCTGAAAAGGATAATCTCAGATAGGTATTTCTAGGCTCACATATGGAGAAGTAGGACAAGAGATTATTTAACAGATCAACACAAAATTTGTTGGTTAGGGTAGCTGGTGCCAAATACTCAGTTAACTTGGCAATAAATTGTTTTTTATCTAGCTTAATCTCTTTGCTAAAAACTACTGTAACTAATCCATACTCAAAAAAAGAGGAAATGCTCCTTTCTGGATTAAGGCATGAAAACTGATTAAAAATAACATCTCTTCAAAGTCTCTGGAGTCCAGAGAGCAGGTAACCAGATGAGGGTGCTACCTAATAAATGGCAGAGCTTTTTCCAACTTCAGGAAGTTCCCTAGGACCTCGTAAGGCATTGTTTTTTTCAGTAAGATGGAGATTCAGCTAATTAATATGCCACTTCATTTCAACAATAATTCCATTCCTGCAGGCAAAACAGCAATGTTAAAAAAGGTATGTTTGGTCAAAAAGAGATTCTTAGATTTAAGACTTAATATGTCATTGGCTCTGTGAGAGGCATTTTAAGAAAAGTAATTTCCCATCCAAAATGGCATAGATGTTGCTTCTGGAAATGTTTTGCAATGGTGTTGTAGTCAGAGTAATTCCTAGGTTTGTGCCAACATATTGTAAAAAACAACAGCCTGAGAAATGTTCCTTTGAATTTTGGCATAATAGGCTCATGTAGTTTTAATATATTTTATGTTCAAAATTCCTGTAGACTTACTCATAATACTGTATGATTCAATGAGCATATGACAGAAATTATGTCCTTGTTTATATTTTGATATGTATGTAGGTAGTTAAAAGAAGTGATACCGTGCAAACCAGACTAATATAAAATAAAGAAATATTCACTAAATTTAACAAATAAAGTTCTATAGATTTGCTGTGGTTTAACCCAAGCTGGCAATTAACACCACACAGCCACTTGCTCACTCCCTGCCCTGGTGGGGTGGGGAAGAGACTCAGAAGGGCAAAAGTGAGAAAATTCATGGGTTGAGATAAAGACCTTTACCTATTTTAATCAGTAAAGAAAAATCCTCACACATGAGCAAAGCAAAACAAAGAATTCATTCACTCCTTCCCATCGGCAGGCAGGTGTTCAGCCATCTCCAGGAACGCAGGGCTCCATCACACGTAACAGGTACTTGGGAAGACAAACACCATCACTCTGAACATTCCCCCTTCCTTCTTCTTCCCCCAGTGTTATATGTGGAGCATGACATCATATGGTATGGAATATCTTTTTGATGATTTGGGGTCAGCTGTTCCAGCTGTGTCCCCTCTCAACTTGTGCCCCCAGCCTGCTCACTGGTGGGCTGGTGTCAGAAGCAGACAATGCCTTGGCTCTGTGTAAGCAGTGATCAGCAGTAACTAAACATCTCTGTTATCAACACTGTTTTCAGCACAAATCCAAAACATAGCCTCACACTAGCTGCTAGGAAGAAAATTAACTCCATGCCAGCAAAAAAACAGCACAAGGTTCTGTAGGTGTTCTGTTTCATTTATTTACATGATGTGTTCAAGGTTTTTCCTTGAAACTGGTAACCAGATCTGTCCCAACTGTGCCTGAAATCAAACTGTAATTTCTCTCCCACTGTGATCAAGAAATCTTAACTTTTGCCATACAGTCTTCCTGAAATGGTGGAAATTAGTGAGCAATAAAAAGCCAAAACTTTAAATAAAGTGATTAGCTCATCAGGCTCATGAACATCCCCGCTTCTGGCAGCTCGTATATTCTTAACCAAAAAGAATTTCAGTGGGATAATTCTGTCATTAGTGCTTTTGTCTTGGCAAACAGAAAAAGTAAATTGCTTAGTGGCTCGCTGTGTAGTTTGGTAACACCTGAATGAGGTGTGAGGTCATGTTCTGCCACCCTTAAGGTCAACACCTGACCGTGCAGGCGTTTATTTGCTCTCTGAAGGTAATTAGGGCCTGCACTACACCAGCAACACTGCTTGTTTTAGAACAGTAGATTAAATTAATAATTTGTTGTGTATGTGTAAATAACCACTCACTACACAGTCTGTCCAAGAAGGCAGCACTTCAGGATCTCAGATGTTTCAAATGAAGATAGCTAAGGCATGAAAATTCTTACATCTCTAGTTTAAAAAAGGCAGGTTTTAAAGTGCTTTTAATAGAGTCATAATTTTATGGAAGATTCAGGGAAAATTTTATAATTTGTAAGTCTTAAATGCCTGTAAAATGTATCTTGAGCTTACAGACATCTCCATTATGAATACTGCAGCTGAAAGAAGATTTTCATCTCCCTATGGCATGCACTGATAGAAGTGTTATTCTCACTGAGTATTTGTTGTGCTGCTTTCATTTTACCCAGAAGGGTTTGGATGGCTAGCAAAGCAATGCTCCAAAATTGAAAGCTCAGAAGAGCTTAAACTGACCTCTTAAGTCCAGATAATAACAAAGCAACATTGAAGGCCTGCCCTTTAACAAACTCATGCAGTACCAAATAACGCACAGTATAGTGAAGCCAAAATATTGAACCTTATTTTAGCTCACTCTGACAGATGCACTGAAGCCTTAGGCTCAGGAACTGCATGTACTTTTCTGCTCATGAGCACCATTCAGCTCAAGCTTGTAAAAAACACAATCCTGCACACATAGGCATGTACAAGCCCGTCCACAAGTGGAGCTCCCCTTGCTGCAGGGCTGCCAGATTCTGAGGACATGGGTAGTGCAACTGGGGCAGGAGGTGCCTGTGCATCGCCTTTTGAAGTTTCTCTTTCCTCACTCGGGAAAGGATGGCAGGAATTACAATGGAGTACTGGTGAAGTAGAAGTGTCAGTCCAAGAAAATCTGTGCTTTGCTGGTAAAGGCTGACAAGAGACCCATTCACCTCTTCTGGCATTTGTTTACAGCAGCGTGGGTGGAGTCCCATCACTTAAAGTGGTTGGGTCTACATCAGCTGTGAATATTGATGCAAGATTATATGCAGCGAAGTAGGAAATAGTAGCCTACATTAGACATAGGGACAAAGATCTGTGAGGATCTAATTCCAGTTCCCTTAAGCCGAACATCCTTCTTAACCCAGCCCTGGGACTGGGTATCATGGTACAGAGCTATGAGGGTTCAGGCTACCCTCAGCACAACAGTAACAGCTGGAAAATCATCTTTGGGATTAAGATACTCTGGTGGGTGGCTGTGGCCGTTTTTTGAACTGCGGGATGTGTCCTGAGGAATATCTCTGATTACCTAAATCCACTCTCATCTCTCTCAGGAGAGATGACTGAAATGCTGCTGAACCAGGTTTATCTGCAGAGAACTCCATCTAAGTGCTGTGTCTTCATCATTTTCCTTTGAGGACAGTTGACTTGCCGTAAGTCCTTATAGGAAAGTGTTAACTACAAAAGCATGTTTATACTGACATAAATGTGTCTGGTTTAGGGTTGTACTGACAGAAATATTCCTACTCAAAATAGCCCTTATTTTAGGAAGTTTATATTCTGACAAACTACTGCCTCTATGAGGATAAAACTACGATGGAAATGCTTGGCTACTCCTCTGTAATTTATGCAGCATGCATAATGCTTTCATTGTAAAATATTACTTTTCTTCCTATAATAAAATGGCTAAAAATAAGACAGCAGATAAAATTGAAGAGCTGTGAATGAACTGTTTAGTCGTTTGCCTTGTCAGACTAAGTAGAATTTTCTGCTCTATGCTTTGTAATTGGGTTGCTGTTTATTCAGCTGCAGGTTTTTTTTCAGTTTGGGGTGAAGAAGAACAATAAAGTTTTGATCTCAGTTTGAAATAGAGAAAAGAATATAGATACTCTGAACCTTTTAAATAATGAAATGGAGATTCTTGGGTAGAAAAAATGCACACGTTTAGAAATCAGGTGTCAGAAATAATTTTGCAATTAAAAATTGTCACAGAGACAGATCACAAATACAGTATGGAGGGCCCCAATATGTCTTCAGTGCAATTAGACTGAAACGCTGCAATTAATTCAGGATACTTTGGTACTGGAAATTTATCAAGAAGCTTGTGGGACAGAGCAAGAGGAAGGTCTGCATTCCTTTCAGAGAGAAGATGGATGCAAATGTCTGGTGGGATTTTTGTCCAGAAACACTTGCAGTCATCAGCCTTGTCAGGATCCTTTTTTTTATCTGACTCGCAGGACCTGTGACTAACAGTATGTACAGTTACTAACAACATTGTGATGGCAGAACTAGGTGCTGTCAGTATTATCTCTTATAATACAGATATTTCTTAAGCTGTGGGGTGCGGTGGATAGTGTGTGATCTGTGAAGCATGAGAAGAACTGAAAGGGATGTGGATTTTTTTTTTTCAATTGAGACAGAGAGACATCTCCTCCCAGACCTTCCACTCTGTATCTGTAACTGTTTTCCCTAGCTTTTTGGCACAGCCTTCTCCAGGCAGCAGAACCATTTGCACCATGAAGAACTGAAAGGGCTTGCTGTTATCAGTGTTTTATGGATACAGAAATCACTGCCACTTTGGGTACAGCGCAGAGCCTGTCAAAGGTGGACCCAGATAAGGTGAACTGATGAGAAACTGAGAGTTCAGCTGTTCCCTTTCCCATCTGAAATTCCAGGAATGTTATATCAGGATTACAAGCTTCAGATTCTGCTGCACCTTGCTTAAGAGGGCAGCAGCTATAGGGGACATTGCAGAATTTGATAAGTATATAAAAGAATACATTGAGTACAGATGGTGTACAGATTTATCTTTTCATGTTTTTATGAAAGGATAACTTGCAACGCTGGAAGATTTCAGGCCTAGGGCATTACATAGAAAATCTGACAATGAATGTTCATACTTGTCTTTTCAGCTCTGGTCAGTTGTCCTTAAAGTAACTCCTGCAGACTCCATCTGGCAAGCCTTATGTGACATTGAAAAAGTCAGCACTATAAACTTCATCAGAGTGTTAATTTATTAAGGGTATTTTTTTTTTTTCCTGTCCAGGCAGATGGAATAGTAAGAAACTTCCCTTTGCTGCCAAGAAACAAGAGAGATTACATCAAGTTCAGGTGCTTTCCCCACACCATTTATTCTGCATTGAAATTGTGTTACGACAGGAAGCTTAAACGTATACTTTCTCTGCTGAAGTTTTCCTGTGAGCCTTCAGATGGACAAATATGTTAGAGATAGATCTCAACATGCTTGTTCCTTTGTTGTAGGAAAGTGGCTAAGTGATCAGTCTCACATTCCCTCCAATTCTGCCCTTTCTGTGATTTTTAGCTTGCATTTAGGTATCTCTCTACCTAGTCTGTTTAAGTGGGAGGGCACTTTATTTTTGGTAGGATAATCCTTAGTTTTTTGTGATTTTTTGTGGTGGCAAGGCACCCATCTGCCACAATGTGTGTTGATGAATATCTCTGAGAAAGCAGCCATCATGCTTCTATTTACAAGCTCAAGAGCTGACTGTTAGCTGCAAGGATGAAAGCCATGAACTGAAGAAGTCTATGTAGGACATACAGTGAATTAAACACACATGCTGGTAGATGCAAGCTGGCCACATATGTAAATGCCAGTAGACTTTGAAAAATTTGGATTTTACACAAAGCTTCAACTTCGCTATCATAAACCTAAGGGAAAAAAAAAATCTAGATTTTTGCAAAAGAACAATCTTTTTAGCATTTTATAGTGAATTAGGTACTTCCAAATTTAGATATCTGATCTCTTGTTCCTTGCCTGATCTTCAGTTGGTATGGGGGAGAACTGAACACTCTATTCCCTCATGTTTGAACTCTAATGTTTTGTTCCACCTTAGTCTTTTCTGAAGTAGGGAAAGCTGGTTACCTCTTTTTGTGTCCTGTTTTTCAAGCCTCTTAATTATTGCTGATCTTTAAATTTTCTTCAGTTTGTCTAATAGATAATGCCCAAAACTAGATGGAGTACTCTAGCTGAAATTATCCACTGCTGTTTGCAAGTAGTACAAAAGGAAAAAAAAAATCTGTACTATGCACCATATTCCTTTTGTTACATTGTAGACTGACACTTAGTTCTTTGGAACCAGAATGTAGACTGACACTTAAAAAATGCAGTACTAAGTTTTCCCTCAGCCCTGTTTTATTCATCTGTGTGAAGAGTTCATTTCAGTGACAAAGTGTAATTCCACAAAAAAAGTGTGCGACTCCAAGGAAGGCAAAACCTTTTCAGCAAATGTGTTCAGTTCAAAAGAATGAAAGAAGAAAAAGCAGGCAATGGCAAAAACAAAACCCTAATTATAAGCTCTGCAAAGACAACTTGGCTAAACTGAATTTGTTCTTCGCTGGTGTACTTATACAAGGGCCAGCTGGCTCATGGCTCTTCAGAATTTAATTTGCTGCACCTAACATGAAGGGAAATTCTCTCTATGGGCAATTTGACTTCTCCAACACTACAAGCAGAACTTTATTCTCCTACGAGAATTAATCACAAGTGCTTTCCAGTTGGCAGCTGGGATTACAATCCACCTGTCCCCTCTGGATGACAGGTTTCACCAAGGTTTCACAGGTAGCAGACAGAGCTGAGACAGAGTGAAGGTTCCTGATTCTGGATAAAAAGGATGAGTGCATTAGGTGGAGGCAAACACAAAGCAGTGTTGGATACACAGGCAGCAGAGGTTACTTACTTATTCCAGGGATGTTCCTACAGCCAATACTGGTGTGCTCCTATAGGCAATCACCTGCTCTGCCCATGCCGAAAGCTAGCTCTGTTTCAAATGAAGTCAATGAGAACTTACTCAGTGCTTCCCCATGAGCTCTGTGCTGAAGCTTAGACACTTGTGTGATGCTCCAAACCTATTCGTCCTGGTCTGAGCCATGACTCTGTCTTGCTGACTCCTCTGACAGAAGTGCAATTTGTGGGGCTCTAGCTACAGGTAAAAAACGTAGTTGGAAGTCTCCTAGCCCATGATTTGTGATCCTTTGCTCCTTCTTTGGGTGAAGACGAGATTTGATACTCTGTGATAAAGTGGCTGGTGCATAAGTTGCCAAAAGGTAATTAGCAGGACTGTTTCTGATTTAACACATGAAGCTGGCACTGACACAGGCTGCCAGGTTCAGATAATACCCTCAGTAGCCCTGACCATCTGTGCCAGGTGTGAAGTGTGAGGTCCCCCAAGTGAAAGAAATTAATTTCTATCTTGTAGGAGGAATTTAGTCACTTTGACCCCTGGGCCTCACCAAGCACAGATTTCAGGTAACAGAGATGCTGTCCTGGGGGACCATGTTTCACAGATATGTTGGGAGTATGTGACAAGGGAGTGGAGAATGTCATGGTGCAACAGTTTAGGTACCCATCCTACCCAGGTTTTAACAAGAGGCCTTCAACATTTATTTATAGAAAGGTTATGCAGGAGGTGGAAACCTGTACCATGGGCACACTGGTCATGTTGAAGAGTGGTCTGCTGTCAGTGGTCCCTGCTTAGCAACATCTGAGAACATGAGAGACTGTAGTCACTCCTCTTCCTGCAGTGTTGTACAGAGCTATTCTCCTCTAACGTGGTGGCCTGTCTCCTGTCACCACCTCTGGTGCATGTGACAGGTTTTGAATCTTGTGCCTGGTGACAAGATTTGGTTCACCTCTGCAGAACTCTGATGGTTGATGTCTGAAATCCATCTGAGCCACTATCAGACCCTTATAATATTTTGATTATAGCAGAAGAGCTCAGCGTCCTCCTGAAAAATTCAAGCCTGCTCTTTGCCCTCAGAGGCAACTGCCAGAGCTCTCGTAAAATTGACTATAGATGGTCAATATTAAGTTGTTTGTTGTGCTCAATGCAACACACAAGTGATTGAATATTCCTGATGACTATAGTTTCACTGGATGTGGGAATGAACACAATTTTGTGAATAGGTACATTTTCCTTTCATGACTGGTTGGTGTTATTACGCATATGTGGAATGTAGGTAAACTAATAAGTGATTTAATTTTTTTTAACTGAGAGTGCAATAACAGAACAGAACAGTGGTCTACTCCTTGCTCTTGAAGTGGTAAGTAGCAGATGGTTAGGGAAAATTGTAAGAAACTGGACAAGTTGTAAATTATTCTTCTCATGATTCCCTCAGGCTCTAGCAATCAGTATTTAAAAAAATTCATGGAGGTTGCATCTGTTCTGCTGTGTTCATGTACTCATTAACTCCTGAAGTCAATTCACATATTCCTCTAATCTAGAATTTGTCTGCACTATCAGTGACATCTCATGGCAATGAATTAATTAATAATAATAATAAATAAATTAATTGTGTGCGACTTGAAAGTTCTTTCAAAATCTCCTTTTGTTTTAGACCCAGTATCCCATGATTTCATAGTGGGAAATTGCTTTTTACAGTTGATCTTCAGTGAAGTTTGCAGTTTGACAGCTAGACCCTAACAACTCAGCCACCTCTTTTGCTATGAAGAGCCCCAGCCTATTTGGCCTTTGTATGGAAGTTACTCATAAGCTGTCCTGTACACATCGCTCGTTACCCACTCAAAGTCTTACATTTCTGCTAAAAAAAACCCAAACCAAAACAGTTTTGGCCTCAGGGAAAGTCATGAGTATGATCTAACTAGAGAAAAAAACACTGTGAACACTGGGAAATTGGCATTTTAAGAAGCTCACTGGGGCGGAAGCCTGCTAGGGTTATAGTGTTGACCTTGTCAAGATTACCTTGCCGTCAGGGTACCTATTGTTCCAAGGTAAGAGCAGTGAATAATTTGTGCTGGTTAATGGGAAAGGAGAAAATACATGCACCTTATCAGCCAGCATCAGAAGCCTTCAGCCATAACCACAAGCAGGTTCTAGCTGCATTTTGAAGATTTTATGTCCTCACAGGTGACTGGTCCTTAAGCATAATAATGAGATAATCTTTGGCTGCTCACCATGCAAATTTGACTGACTGGGGTAATATGGGAGGATGTGGGTGGGAAAGAAGAAGGAGACCGGTCACTGCTATGCTGAATGACTCTGAAATCTCCTGATTGTAATTACTTTAATCATTGTCAGAGCAAACTTCAAAAAGTGAGTATATGCTATTTTTTAAAACATTAGAAGGATTATAACACAGGAGGTTAATAACTTAGCTTTTGTTGAAAGTTGAAATAACTTTTTTATAAAGAAGGGATGGACAGTTTTCCTGACTGACCTTTCAAGCCATGAAACAAAATCTTTGTATGGCTGGGAGTCTCATCACTTTTCCCATGGAAGAAGAGAGCTAAGGAGGTGGAGAGCTCTAGGAATAGCAGGACATGATAACAGCTCTATCGCTGCATTGCATGTAGGTGAGTCACCTAAGAATACCAGCCTGAGCAGTTTTGATACTTTACTTTATGCCATAGCTGGAGATTTGGACTACCTGACAGCTTCTTTGGCACAGCTTCACTGGAACACTTGGCTCAAGTGAGACAGGTTGACCATATCTGCTTAGGGGAGACCTACTTGTAGATAAGCTGTTTTCAGAGAGCTGTGTGCACCTACATCACAGAGGTGAAATCAATTAGTACTACAAAAGGAATAATCTGAATAAACTTTATGTAGCAGTACAATGGTCAGGGCACCAGTTCAGGCTAAGTTCAATGCCAGATTCATTCAATAGTGGTCAAAGCTCTGTTTTTGAAAAAACATATATCTGCACTTTTGAAATGGCAGTTATGAATGTGGTTATTTTATCTCTTGCTACTTGAAGGCACAACTAACTGAAGAATAATAACTCATCTCTGTTAAATATCGGACATTTTTTCTTAAGGAATAAATTTCTTTAATGCTACATTGGTCTCATATCCTTACATACCTACAAAATATTTGTTACCATTGTACTTGTGTATGTGTAGCTGCAAATGTATTTACATTTTCTGACTAGATTGAAGCATCTTCCATGAAATAGGAAAGAGCATTTTCTAAGCGATAGGACACCATTTAATGAATGCATTATTTTCAAGTTGAATTTACATCTGGAGCTCAGCAGCTGGAAACTGCAGATTGTAATAATGGCTTTCTTCTGATGATACGTAATGCCATCATTCTTTTTTGGAGCATCTTGGCATTGTTCTAATTTTAGTCAAAAATGTTTCCACGAGTCAAAAGTTCACTTAGCTATTGAATTTCATTACCGTATTTTGCAAATTGCTGTTGTTGGTTATTTGAATTATACATTATTCAGGATATATGACTACTTACTACTATGAAAAGGTCCATTTCTGAAATCTAATTCCAGTTTATCAGCCAAACCAGTGAACTGATGGCCCTGGTCAGCACAGTAGGATGATAAAACCCAGCTTTGAAGTATATAATCCTCTTATTAGTTATATAAGACAGGCTAGCAGGAAATTTCCCAAATGAGGTCTTAAACTGTGTTGTTCTCCAATCATTCAAAACCATCCTAGAATCTCAGTAATGACATTTCAAGCCTATCTTTGGGTAGAAAGGAATTATTGTAATTTTTGGCATCTTTTATTAATCAGAAACAATCACATCCTGTCTCATTTTTTAGTCACTTATATATTGTTTATTTGCTGCCAATTCTATCAATAACCACTTTGTAATAATTATTTTCAAACATGTTGGGGCCTTAAGATTTAGTTTCTTATATTCTCCTGAATACTCTTTTCAGTGGGAAGAGGGACTGAGAAAGCATTAGATGTACACCCACCAGCAGTTCTGCTCCTTCCTTAATTTTTTGAACTTACTTCAAAACCAGTAGCTATATGGCAGTGTACTGAGTGTGCTTTTAGTTTACAAAGAGTTGCTGGATTTGATGCTAGAGAGCTCCTTTCTCTCATTTAATGTTCTAAATCTGAGACATATTTTAATTCACAGAAGGGTCATGCTGATTTAGCTGAAAAGAGTTTATATTAATTCCATGTGCTGTACCAACTAAAATCTGGGCATGCAAATTAAAATATTTACTCTAGATGAATGGAAGATATGGGAAGTTATAAGCCCCAAATGCTTCTTTGAAGCATGGGTCTG
Organism: Syrrhaptes paradoxus; assembly: GCA_013400615.1. Taxonomy (NCBI): domain Eukaryota; kingdom Metazoa; phylum Chordata; class Aves; order Pterocliformes; family Pteroclidae; genus Syrrhaptes; species Syrrhaptes paradoxus. Next base: position 75,705 of record VZTO01013391.1, read on the forward strand.
TCTGAACAGAAAGAACTTCTAAACATGGTACTCTGGGTGTCTGTGCGTATTATGTCTCAATCAATCCTTATCAAACATGCCCAGGTTACAATAAACAGGGTTGTTATTTCCTTTATTTCATTCCTGCCAGACTTGACAAGCTGATGCAGTCTGTCAGAGTCAGACTGGGATCTTTCCATCACACATTACATGACCAGTAAGAAAGACTCTGCCAGCCAAAATCTGTCCTCAGCTGCCCTCTTGCAATCCTGTTACCTCTATAGCGTGTCCTCAGTGACACCAGAGCAAATCTCTCCTGTGCAAGGGAGCTCTTCGGCTCTTGGGGAGATGAGGGAAGGGTGTTAAGAGGTAGCAAAGAGATCCTAGGAGATGACTAATGCATTTTCCCCTTGCAAGTCTTGTCATTTATGTAAGATGTACATATTTATTGAAAAGGTTAAAAGGTCAGATTTGCAATATCAAGTGTTCCAGTTACTTTCTGGAATGCAATACACATTTCCCAATTAATTTCATCTATATAAACAAATAACTTCTATGATAATAACTTTATGTCCTGTATTTTTTGACAAGTACTGGTTACTTAGCACATTCAACACATTCATTTGTTCCCTTTATATGCATGTATAAAAGGATATATTTCTTATTTTTAGGCACCTATAGAATATTTTGAGGGAAAACATTAATAAAAGTAGTAGATTATCAACAGTACTATTACACTGTTTGTGACTTGCATAGGGCAGTTATTCTGTTAAGTAGGACTAGGACTGTAACTTTGTCTGCAGTCGGCTCCATATGACATGAGATACCTCCAGACAAACTTATTAAATGGGAGGCCAGGTGGCAAAAAAGGTGGTAAAAAGTTCCTTCTGATCTTGCTGAAACTTTAACAAAGTGTGTCAAGATTTTTCGCAATTATCAGTAGTCCAAATATACAAGAACATAAACTGTGATGTAAATGCATAGCAAGGCAAAGCAACTGAACAATTTTGTTTGAAAAGCATTTGCAAATTTTTGTTAGCAGCTGAAATAACTGTGTTTATGAATATAAAGTATGTGACTGACAGAGTCAGGAGAATTGCTTTGAGTTTCACAGAATTGTGCTACTTAATAGAATAAATGAAATGCATTTTAAATAATAAATAAGCAGATTTATTGTTCAGGCTTTAACAACTAGAAATCTAGTTTCTCAAAGTGATGCTGTATTAAAATCTACTTTAGGATTGTATTTTATCAAAGGTACAGGTTATATGTAGCATCTAACCCTTTCTGGTAATTGCATTATGGAATTCATCACTCCTAAATCAAAATGCTGTCTTTGGTATATTTAAGTTTATGACATGACTGAGTCACAGGAAGTGCCCTGCAGGAGTTTCAGCATGTCATTTTCAGTCAAAAACTACAGAGCCTCTGAACCAGAGATTCAGTATAGGAGGGCAGACACTCTCTGTTCATGGAAGGATTTGAATAGCATGGGGTCTTGAGAAGAAATTAAGGGATATTGTGCATTTAAGTACTAATCAAAACTTTTGCTGTTAAGAGTGAAGATCATGGGTTGAAAATGGTTGAGGAAGGAGCATCAGAATCACAGAATCACAGAATTATAAGGTTGGAAAAGACCTAGAAGATCATCCAGTCCAACCATATCCAATACTTCCCAACTAAATCATATCCCTCAACACGACATCCAGACGTTTCTTGAACACCCCCATGGTCGGTGACTCCACCACCTCCCTGGGCAGTGCATTCCAGTGCCTGACTACACTTCCCGAGAAGTAATATTTCCTAATGTCCAGCCTNTGCCGAGTACAGGGGGACAATTACCTCCCTGTTCCTGCTAGTAACACTGTTTTTGTTGCAAGCCAGGATGCCATTGGCCTTCTTGGCCACCTGGGCACACTGTCGGCTCATGTTCAGCCGAGCGTCAATCAATACCCCCAGGTCCATTTCCTCTACGCAGTCTTCCAGCCACTCCGCCCCAAGCCTGTAGTGTCGCCCAGGGTTGTTGTAGCTGAAGTGCAGGACCCAGCATTTGATCTTGTTGAACCTCATTCCATTGGCTTCAGCCCAGCTCTCCAGCCTGTCCAGATCCCTCTGCAGGGCCTCAATACCCTCAGGCAGATCCACACTCCCAGCCAATTTGGTTAGTATTGATCCTGTTATTGTAACTAGGATAATATAGGTCTGTAAAAGACACCTGTGATTCTGGAAAAAAATCAGCCAAGGTGTTTCAAAGAGAGATCAGAAGATATTTGTATGTATCTTTCTACAAGGAACTGGTAAAATCTCACACATGATTCGACACAAAGTTCTGATGACCAAGATATAAGGAAGATAAATTCAAAATGGTGTATGTAGAGAGAAGAGTTTCCAGAACAATCAGGAGGAGGAAGATCTTATCTTCATGTAGCCAAAAGAACAGGCAAGTGAAAGAGGCTAGGACTGTTTTCAACAAATTTATCAGGAGGGTAAACAATGGGGAGGGAATGGACTTTGAAAGGTCATGAATAAACTTGGAAATTCAAGATTTGTAATTGCTAAGGTCTGGAATGTCTTCCCGTGGATTGACAGTGAAACTGAACTCTTTGTGAATGGAGGGATGTTAAGTAGTTGCCTAAAAACCAGAGCTAAGTGAACCAGAAGTCCTTCAGTCAAACATCTGTACAGTGTTGTTGGCCCTTATATATGCAACCCCAACAGTCCTGTAACTGAATATAAACATCAAACAAGGTTAAGATGTGCTATCTAGGCTTTTGTATAGAGACTTCTATTCATCCTTAAATATCCCTTCAGGGCTTAAGAGTTGCCTGTGTTTTCTTGATATCATTCCAGTGGCTGCATTTCAGTAATCCTATGATGATCTTGGATTATGAAAGCCCGTGTGAGAATCAATAGGAAGGTTCTGTTTTTCATAGGTTTTAGGTTTGTTTATTTTTTTTTCTCTTAGCTGTCAATGTTCTACATCTGATTTTTAATGTCTGCCTAGAGGGAGACTGAGTTAAATGGCTTTGGGTTCAGTAGTATGCTCCATAAGAGCATTCAAGCCTAAAATTTATGTATAAACTAATAAAGCATATTTAAAGTTTCTTTGTATTTTAGTTCTGGAAAAGTAATACATGTCTGCTTCTCTGTTGAGGAGTAATTCTGGATCTGCATGATTGAGAAAAACTGAAGTTCTTTACTTCAAGTTTATTTGGCATGGATTCATTTAAAGCAAAGGAGCTGTACTATGTCTTGCCTTTTGGCTAGAGGCAGTGTCCATTGCTTGGGCTACCTTGTATTTTTAAATAGTTCAAACTTACATGAAGAAACATGGCTTGGCTTTAGCCAGCAGAAAATACCTTGGAAAACAAAACACCTTCCACCTGAAAGAAATCCAAAGAGAACACCCCTTTACCTGTCTTTGTATTTGCACGGAGTCAAATGGATATGCTCCTTCATAGTATTCGAGATACTAAAGGCATCTGTCCACTTTAACAGGGCTGTGAACAGCAATAGCTAGATCTGCAACGCATCTTCCTTGCCTCCTCTTATTTATGTGGGATTCAGAAGTATAAACAGATTTTTCTTCTGCAAAGTCAGGACTTCTGGAAATCATAAAGATTTATGATATTACTGTTGGTGACAGTTTCTTCCTCCTGGCAGAAACTTTGTGAAAGACAGAATTTTTTATTGATGATAGTCAACAGTGTTCAACATTTTTCTGGAAAGATTTTATTGAAAGAATTGTCCTTTCTTTTATGTAGACTCTTTTACCTATAAAGTTAAAAATCAATTTCTGCCATGGTCATGTTTATATATACTGCCATAAAAATAGCCTTCTAACACTTCGAGCAAGGGTGCTGATCATTTTATGTAATGACATGCCTGCCAGTTCTGGAATTTAGATGCTAAAGAGGGATGGGGTATTACAAAAGACCAGAAGGATATGCTAATTCTTTTTTTTCCCCTCCCTGTTTAGAAGCTTAGCAGGATAACTCTGATTAAACACTTGGAAGAAGAAAAATGGGTGTGTCTGGATGCAAAATAGCCATATGTTTGCCATGCATCACTTTCAAGGCCTTTTAAGTTAGGAAATGTTTTTTCCTCCCTTGCATATGCACACAGCAATCTGAAACTAGGTGCTGAGAGCCCTTACCATAGCTGACTTACACTGAAAACAATAGGAAAAACTATCAACAAACCTCAAAAGCACACATGCATTTTGGCATAACAATTGAAATACATTGTTTGTGCTTGCAATTACTTGAGATGCTGTGTAATGGTGAAAGAGTGGAAATATCCAGTATTTTCCAAAGCAGGAAGAGCATTCAGGAGTAAAGACATACTCCTTTTCTTTTATTTTTTCCTGTTTCAGGATTAGGTGCTCAACACTGCACTTACATGCTGCAGATGCTTACAATTCAATTTACCAAGCCTCACCCTGCTTGTCACAGTTGTGAGGTGAAAATTCCTTCGCTGACAGACCTCTCTGGCACCCTGTGATTTCTCCTCCAGCCTCTGGGGTGAGTGCAGGAGGCTGCAATGATCTGCAGGAGCTGGGGGACTCCAGGCTTACCTGGCTCACCTGACACTTGCAGTTTGTGCCTTTATCTCCCCACCATCTGTCACAAATACAGCTCTCCTGTCTTGCTTTTCCTGGCTGCTAATTCAGGGAAGGATTACAAAGGAGTTCTGTCATCTGGAGTCCACGCATTTCCCAGTGACCTCCCTTAGGTGAGCTCACCAGAAGAGAGTAGAAGCAGAGCTAAATCCTTTATCTTATATAAAAGTATACCTTGGGCTTAGGCTTTCTTCTTTATTAAAAAGGACAAAAACATTTAATTATGTAAGCAGAATGAAGCTTTTCTGCTGTGTAGATGGACCTATGGTGTGAAATGCATCCTAGCAGTCTGCTGGAGCACGCCAGGACCCCCAAGCCTGCCCTGCCTCCTCTCCCACAGGTTATCTAATGTTGCTCCATATCAACAGTTGTAAATACTAAGTAAAATCCTTTTTTTTTTTCCTCCATAGATTTCTTCAATCTAATTGTTTAAGATGTCTGATTATCTTTCAGCTGACTCGGAATCCAGACAAAATTGAAATGGTCATTATTTTAAGAGCTTTGGTGCTGATATGTAGCTACTCCCCTTCTTCCCTACACTTTTTTACTGAACTCCTAGTATATTTTCCAAGCTCTTTCCTCCTTTGTTCCTTTCTCCAACTGTCATCCTACAACATAAATAACTTTTCTGTAATAGCCACTTTCCTCTGATGCTATAATAACATTACACACAGTGCCTCAGACTAAAAGTGGTTAAGAACTAAACACTTGGTTGGATTAGGATCTTGAATCAGAGTCAATTAAAAAAAATCTAAGGAAGGAACAAAAAAAAGCAGGGTGCTTTGTGTAGGAGGAAGCATTGTTTAGAAGCAGCCTTAGAAACTGGAATTTAAGATCAGGTACACTATCCATGCAAGAGCATCACAATCAGTCAAGTAGTTGGTTTAAAATTTAAAAATTTTAATGTAAAATGAAAAATCCCCATGTTTTTCTTTCCCTGTTGTTATCTCCTTTTCTCTTGAGAAGGATTTTTTTAAAAGTATTGTTTGTTGCTTCTTATTATTTTAATGTGCTCAGAATTTTATTTAAAGTTTGGAGAAAATATCTTTAAGGAAATGTCTCTGCCCTGATTGTTAGGTCTGCTTCTGATGGACTTATCACAATACTATGACAAGAGCATGGGACTGCTTTCTATCTCCTTTCACCTCTCCCTGTTGTTGGCCTTGTAAAGGGCCTGTCCACCTCCACTTGAACCTGGTGTAGTTTTACTTTGCTCCCAAACTCCCTACATTGGCTATTTTTGCAATGCAATAAGACTCTGTCCCATCCTCTTTTCATGGTCACCTCTCACAGAGAACAACATCAGCCAGGCCGGTTTCACTGCAAAGAAGTTGCTGCACTTTTACAAAGCAAAATAAAATCAGCACCTGGAGCTTAAGTTCTGTGTGATGATTCCCCTGCACTGAAGTTACTGTTCTTCACTGTTAATACAGTTAGTGTTTGGCATTAAATTATTGCATGTTGACTTGAGCTGTGTGTCTTAATGTCTAAATTTTGTCAGTTATCCAGATGCAATCTATTGCAAATGCTACTGACTCCCACGGTGCAGTAAAGTATATGTAAATAACAACACTCTTGAGGCCTTATTAAATTAAAATAATTTACTAATGCTCTGTAGGAGGGAAAGAGGAGGAAAGAAAAGGAGGAATTAGTGTGTTGTTGTGGCACTAGAAGGATTTTAAAAGGCAGTTATCGGATTCAGCCCTTGCAATGTATTGTATACCATGTTATCTAAATGTAATAGACAAGAACAAGAAACTGCAGGTATGTAGTCCTGCAGTTTTTGAAAATGACACTCTTCCGGATCCTTCTTACATCATCTAGGGGACATGATTTCTGGCTGCAGCAATAGAGTCTCAGTGTTTTAACAGAGATTGCTTATGCTTGTGACAACCCCCTGTTGCTCTTGTATTATCTGAGAAATTCTAGTCTCTGCCAAAGCTGATACTCTTTAATGACCTGTCACAGACTAACATTAAGCATTGAAATGGTGCTTGTTGATTTAGATCGTTCTGGGTTTTTTACGTTGTATAAGTGCATATGCATTATCCTTTAATGAGTCAGGTTATTTAAATTTCAGATCAGATTGGGGATCTAGCGAGTGTGATGGTTCTATATTCCTCTACCATCTGTCACCGCAGAGCTCCTTAAAGCTGCAGCCTCGGTTAGAAGAACAGCTTGGTCCTATAATCTCTCTGTCGATGTTTCTAAGCAAAGACTAGAGACAGGCTTCTCATCTACTGAGAAAATTTTTTTGAACGAAGCTTTCATAGCGATGGTGGAGACACTAAGGCTACATGAAATATTCAAAGACTATTGTGTCAGTATTACAAATGTGATGTGTACCTCAGTGGTTCTGGCCAGGGATGTTTCCTACAGGAGCTGACATCAGGAGATAGTACTTTAATGCAAATCACTGGTGTTGAAGCAAGGCAGGTTGTTGTCTTTCAACCCAGCAGACATTAAACACCATACAGCTGTTTGCTCACTCTCACCAAGTGGGATGGGGTAGAGAACTGGTAAAAAAGTAAAACTCATGGGTTGAGATAAGGAGAGTTTCACAGGACAGAAAATGAAGGGAAAATAATAAGAATAATGATAAAAGAATATACAAAAAAAAGATGAATAATGCAATTGCTCACCATCTGCAGATCAATGCCCAGCCAGTCCCTGAGCAGCCGCATCACCCTGAGACCAGCTCCCCTGAGTTTTATTATTCAAAATGTTCAGCATGATGTCATATGTTATAGCATATCCCTCTGGTCAGTTTTGGTCGGCTGTCCCAGCTGTGTCCCCTCCCAGCTTCTTGTGCACTCCCAGCCTACTCACTGGTGGGGTCGTGTGAGAAGCAGAGGTGGCTCTGTGTAAGCACTGATCAGCAACAACTAAAACATCAGCATGTTGTCAACATTATTCTCATCCTAAATCCAAAACACAGCATTATACTAGCTACCAGGAAAAAAATCTACTTTATCACAGCTGAATCCAGGACACAAATGACTCATCTTAAATTGCACCCTTGCTGGGAATGGAGGCATCTGAACTTAGTCTTTTTCTTACATTTGGTGCTCTTCAGTTGGATCAGACAACCCAAGCTGAAGCAGAGGAGTCGGTCAATCATTTCAGAAGTGAAATGGGATTGACCAAAACAGACACTCTGCAAAGATGGTCTGAGATACTTCAGCCTTAGAGTCTCCTTGCAGAATTTGGGTGACAGCCTGGAAGGAGCTAAGGATTGTTTTCTGAGTGATTTTCCCTGTAATGCTTTGTACTGAATAAAGGGTATTTTATCAAAGCTGTCTGTTTTTGTTTTGTGCTGTCCTTAATGTCAGGAGACAGTCTTTTTTTCAGGCACTGAGTTCGGGCAGTCTTGCTCAGGTAGTTTGTAGTGGACTGTAGACATCAGTTAGGAGAAAGAGCAAGGAAAGGCTGGAGGCCTGCGACCAGAGAAGAATGTCCTCAGGGAGCCCCTGATGGCACCAGAAGCAGCAAGTCTGGGCACAGAGAGTGAACAAGAGTGCTTGACATAAAGGAAAAGGAACTGGTCTGCGATTAGTTCTCCTCTACCCCTGAGAGTACAGCAAGACCTATTGTTTTTTTCCCCCTGAGAACGTCTATGATATCTCCCCTCATCTGCATACCCATGTTATCTGGTTAAGTAGTGCTGCTCTTGCTCAGCAAGAGGCCCAATGGCATAGCTGATAAGGCAGAGGGCTCAGGAGACGCAATCTCATATGTCCTGCAATGATCACTAACTTTTTCTGCTCTCCTGTTTTCTGTCATACAGTTTGTAAATTCTCCAGGAAAATCTTATGTGAGAGAGCTTGATGTTTGTTAGGGCTTTTGTAAACAATAAAAAGAAAAAAAAATCTGAGAGTGAGTGGAGGAAAGCTCCATTCTATTGCCCCTTTTTAAAAATAATTAAAAATAAATTATCTTAATAGTTGATCTATGAAAAGTTACTGGATTGTTTTTAGTTTGTCTTTTAGTAAAGGCTCTACTGTTGATCAAGTGATGCTGGCTGATGGGTAAATACATCTCTTATCAGTTTATTACATAGTTTAAATGGATGTTGATATGATCTTTAAATGGCATTGAGACATCAGTGAGGACAAATGCCACCCGTCTACCAATACCTATAGGCTGCTGTGTATATGAAAAAGTCGCATGCAAAAGTTAAACATCTCATGTTTGCTAACAAGGAGACCTTTCCTAGTGCTTTGGAGTATTCATGTGAAGTGCTTCATTGATACATGAAATCAGAAACATGAGCAAAGTCATAAACTTCCTCTCACATGCAGATTTATGACCTGGACAAAATGGATGTTGCTTTCTCTTCTCCAGACTCAATCACGTCACGTAGAGTAGTTTTTACTTTTACATTTCTAATTGGCTTCATGCTGGCTGTGAGTTGTTGAAATTTTGTCCTTGTCATATAAGTGTGCTAAAATTTTCCTGTGAAACTTGTCCTGAACTGCTAAAAGAAAGCACTTTCATATGTTCCTGAGTCTCTGTGCCAGTACTGAAAAATAATACCAATCTAAAGACTTTTTTTCACCTCTCTGTTCAATTTCTAAATACAGTCTACATGGACATTTTCCATTGGTACACTTTGACTTCTTGAAATTACTAGATGAAAAATATGTGCTATATTATAGGTTTGCACAGTGAACGTGACTTTAAGCATGTATACCAGAATTGCTTTGAAGCATCAGGCTCTGTATAAACACCGATAAAACTGAATCACTGAAAAAGGGGATTGTTAGAATATTCTAAACACAAGGTTCTCCTATTTCATAGTAAATTATATCAGTGAGATTAATAAAAAGTGTAGTTAACTTAATACTGTCATTACCTAAACTTCTGTTGTTCTCAGTTCTCTGAGAGTGTAAGGTGTTGTATACAATTGTATATAGCTATTTCTAAAATCTTTCTTCTTTTGTAGTGATCCAACATAACACACAACCTCTGCCATGCTTTGGACAGGACCTTGGATGGCCTGGCTTAATGGAGAAGAAAGAGTGTCATTGCTGTGTGCAGTGAGAAGGACAATATGAATTCCTAGGAAAGATGATTACAGAATTTTAAAGGATATAGCAAAAATATACAACAGCATATGAAGGAAACTCTAGGAATAGATTAAAATATTAGAGGGGGAAGACAAAATATGTGTATTTGAGAAGAGAAGAGAGGTTATTGAAACCTGCCTCCAGGTTTGGGTGAATATTGCCTGCCAGTTCCCCTGGGCACTATTAAAGAGCAGATTTTTAAATGTCTCATATAATTGTCATTGCTCCCAGTTCTGCCTGCTGTGGCAGACATCTGCACTTTGGGAATCTGCCTTCCTAATACAAAAGGCAGCCAACAGCACTATAAAGACTCAGCTCACCTACCCTGCTGCAGTCCAAATGCATTTAGGTCAATGTTGCACAGGGGTAGTCTTTATAGTTTCAAGAACTTTAAAGAAAAAATATGGATGCTCACACAAATTACTATGGAGGTATATACCCAGATTGTCCAGTTCTGCTCTAGAGCTCTAGACAGAGCAAAAACCCAGCAGTCTTCACAGCTCACAGAGCAACATGACAGCCCTCCATGGCTTAAAGCAGTGCCTTCCTCACTGCCCACAGCACTAATGTTGTTCCTGTCTAGGGGCAGCAAAATTTCTGCAGCTTGAAATTATGTTCATCTCAAGATGGCAGGCACTGTGTCATGTATATGATCAAAACATTTCCCAAACTTCTTTTTAAATCTTCCAGCACCTCTGGAGGAAATGTGCACTGTCCCTTTTTAAAGGACAGGGAGTTGGAGGTACTGGAAGAATTAATTCAGTCCTACTGGGAAAATGATTTTGCAGCTATGGCAGTTTCTTATTTGTTCAGCCAAATCTCCCTTCAGCAACTACCTCACTTCGTGTTCTTATTCCTGCTTAATTCCCTTAACTTTGTTGAACAGATATAGCTGTAGGAAAAAGCTGTGGCCTCTGTTCCTCCTGTGTGCCATTAGCAGAACTTTTTATTAAGGTCAGTTCTGCCACAAGGCAAGGGTGAGCTGCACTGCTGTCCTCAAGGAACTATTTGGGTGGTAGATTGTATCAGGCAGAACCAAGGTGCTCAAGAAGGGCAAAACCCAGCTTGACTTTCAGATTCCACCTTGAGTTTGCAGGATTAATTGCAAGAAGAGGCAAAAGCCCTACCTTCTTTTATTCATAAATTGAACACTACTATTGAATAAAACATTGAGGGATGTGTGCAGAAGACCACTGTGGTAAAATAATTCTCATTTTTCAGAGCAAGTTCATGACAACCAGGTACCTGTTTATTTCTCTCCTGAGTATTGAGAGAGTGAGTGCCAGACAAAAGATAAAGTGTTACAGGACAGCTGGCATGGAAACAATTTGTCTAAAGTCAGACAGTGAGAGGGTCAAGAACCACCGCAACTCCCTGCCTCCTTACAGACAGCTCTCTGGGTGAAGGTCATTTACTTTGTTTCTAACAATTGGATGCTTGTGGAGCACTGTTTGGTGGCTCATCACACTATGCTTGGATGCTCATCTTGCTGCATGGAGATGTCCGCAGCAGAGCTAATAACCCTAAACTCTCATTAAAGTTATTAGGGAGAAACAAGTACATTCAGGGCACAGTTCATCTCATCCTAAAGCAGATGTCTAAATTAGATAAAACATGCCCTAGAAGTTCTTTTGTATGCATGGAACACAAAAGGAGCTCTGGGTGAGCAGTTCAGCTGCAGATGTTGATTTAACAGATGTCTGAAACTGTGAGATGCAAAACTGGGCCCATTTCATTTAGAAAAAATTCAGACTGGTATGTTTGTCTTCTCTGTAAATTTTTTTATTTTGCACTTGGAAAATTAACTAATTTTTTTTTCTTTTTTTTCCTATTACCTAATATATTGAGTAATATTAAAGAGACTGGAATTAAAACATAATGTTTTGATTTTGGTGAAAATGAAAGTGAAGAAGAGGCAATGAGGGCACAGATAAGGAAGTGAAGGGAAAAGAGGGCAAAAATGCAGTTTAATCATCCTGTTCAGAGAAGTTTTGAGTTAGAGATTTTATATGTAAGCTACATATAGTTTGTTCTTGAGGAGCTCTTTAAACAGAGGTACAACTTATGGCTATGTTCACATTATACATCGTTACTGTGGTAGAATATGGGGTTAAAACCCAAACCTAGCCCGACACTTGATCACAGACCCTGCTGCCAGGCAGCAGTCCTCTGCCAGCCTGGCAGCACAGCCTTGTCTATTGCTCTGCGCACAGGAGCCCCGAGGCTCCTCTCTGTCACGTGTCCCACTTTGTAGTTATTTTCCTCCACTTTCTTGCTTTTCCCTGTCATGGTGTATTCCTCTTCCTCTCTCTCTCCATCTTCAGGTAACATTTAGTTCTCAGTGCTGCTATCTATTTATTTTGCCACATTGCAAGTTTTTAAATGTCTAATTAAATACAAGCAAATAAGATCTAGAAAGAATTTTTAATTAGGTGTTAACAGTTCCTTGAAAATTAATGGTAAGGTGACTGCTCATATCTAAGCAGACAAAAATGAGAATTAACACTTAGTTTAGGACTATCTCCTTTCTCTCCCCACATCCTCTCTGTGGCTGGGCACAGTTTGGTGAGGTCTCTCAGCCATCTGCTCTTCCATTATGCAGTTGAGGGGCAGTGGCTGTTGTGCACCTTTTGTAACTGTACAGCCATTTCACAACACTTCTGTGGCTGCAGCGATGAAGCTGGCTTTGACGGTGCTCTTGTATTTGTCAAAGTCCTTTCCTTCTCTTCATCCCTAACTCAGAGTATCAGTGAAATGAAGCAGCTAGGGAAAAAAAATTCCTCATTTCTATAAGCAAAATGTAGAGAGGACAATAAACAATGCAGGGGAAGAAGCAGGGGACAGGGACCTAAAGCTGTCCTGAGTGTAAAAGAGGGGGTGTCTTATAAATGCATTCTGTAGTACCTAAAGTAACTCTGTCTACTTGGACGTGGATCACAGATTCACTGTAAATATGACCCTCTGCGATGGAGTTGTATGTGGACATGATTCCTGGCTCGGCTTTGCCAGTAGTCAGATTGCCTTCCTCTGAGAGTGAATGGAGACTCCTCTTGTGAAAATATCCTGCTGGAGGTGGGTGGGGAAACGTAAAGCCTGTGCTTCCCTCCGATGCACCAGCTGCTCATGGAGTTGGAGTGCTTATTTGTGCCTTAGCTATTCACAAACCCTTTCTGAGCTTCTCCTCAGATAAAGCATATTCAAGCTGTCGTCAAGAAAAGATTTCAGCTCAGTCAGGCTGTGGTTTTCAAAGAAGTCTAAGTGATTTGGGCACCCAGTTTATTTGAAATTAAAAGTACATGTCCAAATTTATATGGCTTTCAAAAGTCCCAGCTGGAGTTTGCTTAGTGGTAGAAAAGGAACAGACTGATAAAGCAACCTTGGCCACAACACTGAAAATTGACTCGGTGCTGTAAATTCAGCTTACAGCCTCCATTATATTTAACAGTATTTATTCATTACTTGTCCTAAAATCTTTTTTTTCTTCCTTCCACTTGCTTATCAGGAACAGATTTGTTTCAGATCTAGTGGAGAGAACATTTCTTTCAAGGACATTCTGGAGGAGTTGTTTGTACAAGGCTGATCAAAAATTGCAAAACTGAACTAAAAACAATGACAAAATTATGTACTCAGATATGGAAAATAATATTTGCAATATTTTCACAATAACAAAACAGACAGCATATATGACATAAAACCGTGTACTCAGAGAATCCTTTCTTTAATACATGGGGTGTTTTCAACACTGGGGAACAACTAATTCTCCACCACAATAGCTGAGAAGCAGCCACCTTTACCATGAGTGAAAAGGATGATATTATACAAGTTTTAGGTTGCTAATTCATGTGACTATCTAGATGTCCTGAGTGCACAATGCTGTGCAGTATGGAGACAGATGAGCTAGTCCTAAATGCACTAGTCTTGCTATTGGAAGTTGGGTAGCTGGAGATCCATTCAGGTGCATTTGTCCAGCTTTCAATCATCTGCAATACAGATGTGCCTTGTGAATCATGGAACAAAATGTTCTACATCCTCACTTCCAACTTATGTTAGCAGAGAAAAACTTCACAAAAAAGCCTGAAGACTATCAAAAAAGACTTCAGGGGACTGGGACGGGTAATTGATGGATCAGGCATGCAGGTTGTTTTTTCTTCTATACCTTCAGTGGCAGGGAAGGACACTGAGAGGATAAAAAAAGCCCACCTCATAAACAAATAGCTTAAAGGTTGGGGCAAAGAGGAATTTTGTTTTTTTTGACAATGGGGCAATTTACTCAGCGCCTGGCATGATGGGTGCAGATGGATGTACCCTGTCTCCAAGGGGAAAGAGGATCCTAGCTGAGGAACTGGCAGGACTTATTGATAGGTCTTTAAACTAGGCATGAAGGGGGAAGGGGACAAAATGAGGACCTCTGGGGTTGAGAGGGTAGTTCGAGGCCTCATACCAAACTTGATGGGCAAAGAGGGTGGAGTGCAAAGGGATGGAGTACGGAAGGGGGATACTGCTGTTCTAGGAGATCCTGTATCCTCTATGAAGGCAGTGAGACAGAAAACCCAGCTGAATTGCCTTTATACCAACGCACGCGGCCTGGGAAATAAGCAGGATGA
>VZTO01013393.1:23390-53770 GCA_013400615.1 Syrrhaptes paradoxus
TATACCAGAACCTGGTGTTGTTCTTGCCCAGATGCAAGACTCTACACTTCCTCTTGTTAAATTGCAATAATTTTTCCCCGCCCAAATCTCCAGCCTGTCTAGGTCTCGCTGGATGGAAGCACAGCCTTCTGGTGTGTCAGCCACTCCTCCCAGTTTCGTATCATCAGCAAACTTGCTGAGCGTGCACTCTACTTCCTCATTCCCTGCTGTATTGTCAAGCAAAAAAACCTTAACTAGCAATATAGTTAATTTGAACTCAATTTCATGTAAAATTGAAAGAAGCATGCCCTTTTTTTCTTAGAAGTCAGCGTTTTCCTGCATCTCTGTACTACCCATTATACTCTGCAGCAGCCTCTCAGGGTGATGTAGCTGTCTAGCTGTATTTAACAGAAACCAGTTTAGCCACAGCACAGACAAATTCTGCCCTAGAAGTCAGATATATTGGTTAATAAGCAAAGGGATGAAGGAACAAACCTGACAATAAACTTCCAAGTGATGTTGTCAGGACAAGGACTCATCTCAGCATGATCTCAGCAAGAGAAACCACTGCGGAGAGAGAAAACTCCCAGTGTAACATGCAAGGTTTTGCTATAGCCAAAGCTTTCAGCATGACAGACGGGAGCAGAGCAGGACTTTGCCCTGCCTGGAGGAGATGTGAACTTCTGATCATTAATAAAAGGAAAATGACTGACAACTGATGAAATCAATTTCCTTTAACACAGCTGGTGGTCTCACAATTAGCAAAGCTTAGGGCAATTACAGGACTTAAATCTCTTCCTTTCTAGGTTCTATGGGTTTGTTTAGGTATTACTTTACATTACTGTACTACTTTTCAGGCTGTGTGCTGAGGTCTCTGTCCTGCAAGCTGATCTGTGCAGCCAAACCAGAGACATTTGTGCACAGGTGAGGGGCTGTGCTGGGGATGAGGATGTTTGGGCTGGCATGACCACATGGGACAGCAGAGGAAGCCAGCTGCTGCCAGGAAAGCAAGTGCCAGCTGAAAGAAGGGATAAATCCTTGAATTCACAAAGGTGACAGGAGATTTTTTTAATTGACGAACAGAATGGAGAAGGGATCGATTTTAGCACCCCTGACTTCTGAGAGTGCAGCACAGCACCCCACAAAATCAGCAGCAGCTCTGAAAGAGGTAAGAAAGCATGTCCCGAGGAAACCTATTAAAAGATTTGGGACTGTAACTACTGTTTGAGATTCCCCATGCAAAAAAAAAACAAACCCAAGTTGATCTTGATTTGACTTTTTCAGATGGACAAAAGGACAAGCAGGTGATGTGTCACCCTGGGTAATTCATACATTTCAACACTGTGAAAGAATATGTAACATTATTTGCACTGTTTGCACTGGCGACATGTACTTACAGCATCCAACCCGCCTCAGAGGCACACTGTGCTGTGTACACATGCCATAGAAGCCAGCATCCCCCTCCCAACACCCCATGAAGGAGTCTCTAGTCAAAATAAACACAGAAGACAAAAGGTGTGAAAAGAAACCGCAAATACTTAGTTGACATATCCTTGCTTGCAGCGAGGCAGCAGCTCCGCAGCAGGGGACACGCTGATGCTGAGTCCACCCAGACATACTCTTGCTCAGCTCCACTGGGAGCTCTTCCCAGGTCTCAACCCACTACTGAAGCTGGGCAGCCAGGTCTTTTCTTCAAAACAGAACAAACCCTCTTTCCTTCCTTTAGAAAGATGGACTGGAAGGACTGTCCACTCCTATCCAATAACACAGTACCTAAGGCTCGGTTCTGGTTTGTGGGATGTGATCATGAGGAAAAGGAAAGAAAGCTCTGCCTTGCCTTCAACGTGTTCATTTCATGCCACTGTCAAAAGTCTGCAGAAATGGAAACATTGGTTTGGATGTGCCTGCATTAGGTGATGTGTCCAAGCACCTGCATTTTCTCATGAATCCACACCATAGCCTTTGTTTTTCTGGTTTCTTGTCCCCACAAGAAAAAAACGGGAATAAAAGATTTCCTTGTTCCACAGGGTGTTGTGAATACAAATACACGAAAGACAAGATGCTTGGAACCCATATTAACGGAGTCGCCCTTCTGTCCTGCAAACATTATTACAGCAAAAAGGGCCTTACTGTCACTAATTTTAAGATGGGCTTTTTTTAAAGTGACAAAATGTGTGTAAAAAAATTTTTAGCAGCAAACTCGGTATACATTGTCCTTTAAAAAAGACGGATCATTCTCTGTGTTATTTAAAACTTCCTCAAAAAAACAATAACCTGTGCTTTGCCATCGCCACCCCCAGACTCTTGCCCAGCGTCTCCGCTGTGTGCCTAACTAACCAAAGTGTTGTGTTATGATTACCATAGCGACTGCAATCCAACAGCTGCCTTGACATTTCATCTTCTGCTGCTTTTAAAATGCATTCTTTCTGCCAAGGAAAACTTTTCTTCAATTATTTATTTTTTTTTACTACACACTGTTCACCCCACTTACAAAATAAACATTTAGGGAAAAAATCAGTGGAAACTGCCTTGGTTCTAACCACATATTTTGCTGATTGCTTTTATTCTCCTCTGAAGTAATTTTGAAGGTTTATGTGGCTGTAGACTAAAAAGCATAAGCCGTATTTTGTAGATAAACTGATGATTGTGCACTACTGTGTAGGACCACCATGGGTGGCCAGGAGTCACCTCCAGACCCCAGGTTGCAAGGGCAGCTGCCCAGCCCTTTCCAGCCTCCTTATAGGGAGACACCAGCCCCATCTTAACCCTCCCAGAAACTCAAATCTAGCCATCTCGCTTTGCCACCTCCCCATTTTGCTGCTCCCTCTCCCACCAATGCTTTCAGCTCTCAACTCTACCAAACACACGCACTTCTCAGGCAGCTTTAATACTGTTGCCCCATCTCCTGTCTTTTGAAAAGGTGAGGAGATATGACAGTAGAGAATATGACTAAACATGCATTTTTGCTCCTGCCGTAAAAGAGGGAAAGTTGTGCATGGTGAAGTACCTGGCTGGTGCACAAGCCCCTAGGCAGGATTTTGGGGATGCCAAAGAGAGTGTAGCAGTAGAGGGCCACAGCTCCCCACTGGTGACACAGCCATAGGGTCTAGCACCTGAAGTTGCTACGTTTCATGTACAGACAAGGACAAGAGAGCACCATACAGATTTTAAGTATATACAGATGAGTTCTGCTAACTGGTAATTAATTTTGCTGGTATTCATTTCACAAACAACAAGAAGGTTTTAATTACCTAAGCTGGTCACTGCCTTTATTTTCCAAAGTGAGGGAAGGACATAGCTTTCCTCTGAGCATCTTTGGAGGTGGGACAAAGGACTTTCTCTGCAACCTTTCAAAGTGCTTGCCCCCAAGATGCTTTCCCATCCTAGCCTGCACTCAAGCATGTCTCAGGTAGTCTGGTGCCAGGAAGGTGTGGGCTGGAGACATACTGGGGCATGGAGATGTGCGCAGGACATATCAAAAAGAGACTCAAAATTCCAGCAGGTTGGATCATCTGCAACTTGGCCAAGGTAGGCGATGGCAGATGTGTGTGTGTTGAAGGGATTTTGGAACGGTAAGAATAAGTTTAAAATTCAGAGTTATTCAGGCTGAGAAGGATTAGGGTTTAAAATGAAAGCTTCAAATCACTTTTGAAATTTTTTCTTTAATTATCAGATATGATGACAAATTAAAATTAACACTCCTTATCTGAAAAGCACGTATGTTTAACATGAGGAAGAAGGAAAACACCTTCAGAAGCGGTCAGCTTCCTGTCCTATGCTTTTGAAATATAGCTGATGGCTCACAGAATGGATCTCATATATATATATATATATATATATATATATAATCCTCACAGCTAGAAGTTGTCTATTTTAAAGGACAAGTATTTGCTCATATGAGTAACATTGTACTTGAGCATTCAGTCTTTGTGATCCATATGGATTTCATCAACTTGTTTGCCAGGAATTTAGGAAAAACAAACTTTATTCGTGTTCCTTAGAGAAACAAATTCAGTTCATGGTCTCTGCAAAAAGAAATACAGCTTGGGAACCAAAAAGCCCAGGGCATTCCTGGAGCTGGAAGGTCAGAGGGCCAAAATAATTGATCCACTTAATATGTGAAACGAATGACTTGCAATGGCATCTTCATCAGCCCAGGAAACACAGGGTTTCAGCTTAGAAAGTGATTTCATGTCACATCCCATAAAGGGCCCCCAAATGTGAAGTGCTTTCACAAGCCCTCCTGGAATCCTGGCACTCTCATTGCTCTAAGAACAGCGTTAACACCAAATCCTGGGTTCCCATTTCTGCTCTTCCTTTGGTTTGAGGAATCCTGACATCCTCTTTTCTGGATAGTCCCTCAGCTGTGACAGCAGGTGGTACTGATCTAAGATTCTATATTGGCAGGGGACAGAAAAGGGGAACTGCTCTCCAAGCACAGGCCCAAATCTCCATCTTCTCAACTCCCTGCCCAGTCTCCCGGTCACCACACAGCCACCATGGCCCTTCTCTCCTGATTTCCCCTGGGTCTCAGGACTCCTGTTGTAGACACGCACAAGGTTCAAGAGAAGACTTGGAGGCTCTCCCACCTCCCTGGTCCTGCTCGAGAACACCACATGAGGACATTTTCTGAAGACACGGTATATATCACTGATTTTCCCTGGGACCTGGCTTTTCTATATCCCAGGCTGGAATTATCTGGGAAAGGTTGGCCCCCCTGTATACTTGGATAAAGATAAAAATCTAAGAGCTTGCCACTTTGATGATATAAGAAGAGGAAAGCTAGCAAATGCTAGAGGAAATAGCCCCTGAAAGAGCAGGAGGAAGCTGTCAAAACTAAACAGTGCATGAGTTCAATTCCCATCTGTCCATCTTTTCATGATACAAATTTATTCCAGGAGGTGCAAATGGCTTGTTCTTACAAACATGAGCACCTACTGCTACCTAAAATGTACTTGAGATGCCGATGTGCTCTTCTGAAATTCTTATTCTGCATCTTTGAGGAGTTTACTCCCAGTAAAAGTTTGGAGTTTTTTTGAACTCATTAACTTTCTGTGTCTTACAATATTTCTAGACAGAAAAAAAAAAAGATTTGTCTAATTTGATGTTACATGTTTAGAGGGGAAAAAAAGACTTCAAGTGAGAACCTTTTCAACTGTCTTAGACCTCCAGCTTAAAGATGGGGTGTAAAATATGGTAAAAGTACCCAGAGGCTATCAGAGGTCTGATGCCTAAACTTCTGGGGGCTAAAGTTAGATGAAATGGGACCTACCCCAAATTACTCTGTACCATGTCTTGGTACATCAGTTTGTGTATGAAGAATTTAGTTGGATAACCTTAGGTTTGGTTTTCCAAGGATGATGAAAACCTGTGGATCTCTACATAATTTACGAGCATTTTGTCTTATGTATCAAAAAGAACAAGAAGTTTCTGGAAGATGTGTTAACGTACATTGCTACTGCAAACAGAGGCTTTTATCTTCAATGACACTTACTTTAAACATACAGTCTAACATAGGAAATACATACTCTGATTCATTCTTAAAGCAAATAATTATGCAGATTAATCTCTGTATTGCCCAAATTTAAATAGCCAGGCCTAAAACTAATGCATTGCAAATCTTTATGGTTGTGACATTATTATATGGTATCTCATCAGCTTTTAAAGGAAGCTGTATTATTGCTCTGTGAGAGGTTTGTTACATTGAATTAAGGTTGCATTAGAAGCCTTTCAGGAAGTCAAATGGCATTACTCACTCATATAGCACTCCTGGCAAGCCTCAAAAAACATTTTTAATACTTAGGAACCATGAGACAGAGCCAGACAGTGATCTGAAGTTTAAAACAGGACTAGGCACCTTATTTCAAAATTGCAGCAGAGGGAAAAAAAGAAAAAAAATGTCATTAGGTTCTTAAGCCTGAAGGCAACTAGTTTTGGTAAATGTTTCTATGTATGCCTGCATCCCGACCAGAGTAGAGTAATTTAGCCTTTTCTTCACATTACTGTGAAACCACAATTATTCTTCAAACAATGCTGAGAAAAACGTCCGTAGCTGATCTGTTCTAGAAAATGAACCTGACGTTTTGTAAGGGTGGGTGTGGGATCTACACAGCCTGGTGCTGGCAGCGAGGGATGAACTGTCCTCTCTGTCCCCAGCTGGAAAGGCCCCAGCAGTGTTTCCTGCGTCACCTTCTCTGTCTGAGCAGAGCAAAGGGACCAAATCACATGAGCAAATCCATGGTTACCCCTGTTTAGCATTCAGACGATGACACTTGGCTTGCCTTTCTCATGGCAACAACCACCCTCAAATGCATTCAGCTCCTTGGTTGTCCATCTCTCAACGAGTCTTCAGGTGGCTCTTGGATACAGGCTAAGAAAGTGAAAAATCCTGTGCGTCATGGGTTAATTTTTATGCCAATGATGACTGTAGCTGTTTACTTTTTAAAGGAATGGCTGATATGCACTGCAACTGGCTGAGTGCAGGGCCAAAAACAGACCACAGGAAATCTCTTTGACAGCCAGGAAAGCAGAATTGTTAAAATGGGTCTGCATCACAGTAAAAAAAAAAAAAAAAATTAAAAATGTTATGAGATCTCAGAGACAAAAGTTGCTGCTACAAAAAAAAAAACAACCACAAATGGCTGTTTTCTAAGAAGAAACATCTATTAATAGCACAGGCCATAAATAACTCTTTCCATCTTATCAGAAGGATTATTGTGGCTTTTCACCCCAGTTTTTTTTCAATGGAAGTACAGAAGACTCTGTAATACCAAGCAAACAAAACAGCCTGATATAAAATTCTCTCTGGAGATAAGAAAGCACACTAAGTAATTTATTGCTATATTTCTATATTTTGTTTCAGTTCTCCTTTGATCTGCGTTAACACAGGCATTAAACTGACAGCTTACGGTCACAATACATACCATGATATTGAAAGCCAGTCATGTATAAGGGAGTATCAAATAGTTAATTTAGAGCAAGTTACAAGCTTTGGTTAACGCAGTTCTCCAGGGTAGATCCATCCATCCAGATAAAATGTTTACTGTCTTTTTCAGAAATGGGTAGTAGATAGAGAAGCTGTGCACACTCCTGTTTCTTAGGGTATAAACGTCTGCAGCAGACACCGAGGTTGATTCTCCTTCCAGTTATGGTGGGGTAACAAAGAGTCGCTTCACAGACAGCAGAGGAATTACAGCAGTAAATGAAAAAAGAATAAGGCTCATTGTGCTTTTAATTTTGTTTCATGTAGGCAAGAGGGGAGAAATTTTATTTCAGTCCCAGCCTTTTTTTTCTCATACATGTCACTGATGCATTTCCAAGCCTTGGAGAATTGGTGAATGTGGGAATACAGGCTCTAATACAAAACACTTGGCCTGTTTTCAGTTCCTAACACATACTCCAGAGTTCATGTTATGGTTATCAGAAAGAATCTATGAAAAATGAAGCTGCACACAACTGCAGACCATCAGCGTGGCTTAACCCCGTCAGGCAGGGATGAAGCAGGAAGTGCTCTGTGACACTGACTGGCAGAAATACAAACTGATGAAGAAAACACACGGCAGGAAAGAGGGTCTTAGTGAGTTAGAGCCGAGGACATTAACTACAACTATACTCTGCTGGGGCCAAGATCAGAGGAGCCTGACATACCTGTTAAAGGTTTCATCAAAAGGATTAGTTCCAGTAGCTTTTTTTAACCTTTCCTGCAACACAATTTACCCAAAGGTGGCCGAGGGCAACAGAGTCTGCCCTGCGAGATAACATTTTTAATTGTACAAATGCCATTTTTGATGTCATAATCCCGAGGTTAGTGCAGTTGCAGGTCCCTAACAGATGTGTTGTTGGCTGCCCATCGTATTGAGAGGTGGCCATGCAGACAGTTAAAATGGCCACAGTTCAGTGATGAATTCAGCAGCTGCCCTGGATGTTTTCCTACATTTCACCCATGTACTTTTGCACTCTATTAAACATTCTTAGCCCCTATGTAAAGAAAAAAAAATCACTGATACAATATCAAGGATCAACAGTCAAGTATAGCCACTGCCTAATGGGACAGCTCAGAGACAGTGCAAGGCAGACTGTGAGTGAAGGAAAGGAAAAGGGGAAGAGACCAGAAAACATCTGGATACACCATGTTAAATCTTACCCCTTGTTGTACTTTGGCAGTACTGATTGCTAAGAAATATGTTTTAAATAGAGATGTCTTCTGTTAAATTCAAATACACCTGCTAGATTTTAGCAGAGATCATATTTTCCATACGGAGAGAATTTGTCACTGCGTTTGCAAATGACATACTGTCTTCTTCCTTAAGAAAAAACATTTCTTAGAAGAGATGTTCACACCACACATTTCAAAGAGTAAAATCTTCTTCACTTTTAAACACAGCAAATGGTTTGCTCCACGTGTTAAGCTGTCGCCTATACCACCAGTTCCCCAGTAGGGAAGCACGCCTCATTGATGTGACTCAAGTACACAAGGGTTGCAGTTCGGTTGAGCAAATGACCTGAATCTGGACAAGTTTTACATGGAGGCAAGCTTGAATATTTCTGCACCACACTTCCAAAATGTGAAGTGCAGGACAGAGCACTTCAGAGGCATTCACATGGGGGTGGGAATGTGTGAAAAGCAGCAGGCCAGGACACTGGGAATGGGGACAGCATTTTTAAGAAAAGGTAATTCCATTTTTGGGGTCAGAATTTAGGTTGGGTGCCACTAGGAGGTGCATCAAGTTGGGTCACTCTCATACAGGCTTCAGAAAGGCTGGGGAAAATCAACAGCTAGTCATATTTCTGTTTTGTATGTCATCTGCATTAATGACAAAATAGGAGTTGCTCCTCTCAGATGCAGCAATTGTGACCCGGCATCTTCTGCCCTCAGACCTTGGTTATCAGGGGCAATTGCATGCATCACAAGACTGAAGGGTATCTCACCATGGATCCACATTGCTCTGGTAATGGCCACAATCTTGTATTGCACATCTAGGGGAGGAGTTAAGAGATGCTTTGATTATCAAGGACATAGTTTAAATTTTGGACTTCTAGGTTATTGAATCTTTTGAACCATTTCAGTTCTACGTACCACTTGGTCCTTACAGTCTTAGGCCACGCCCAAACTTCAACAGTGCTTCAATAATGCAGTTCACTCCTGCAAGAAGTACATTGTACAGAACACATCTCTTTATACAAGTATGACTACACAGCCATTAGGGCTGAAATTGCCACACAAATCCTATCTGGAACTGCTCTTCATCGCTAGACCTTGCAGCACTTGGCACAGAAAACTATGTATTTGCAGAAGATATGTGAAAGGAGGGTTACTCTTCCAAAATAGTGAATAAGATGGGAATAAGGATGGGAAGAATTACAGAAGGAAATGAATTCTTAGGATGGTGGAGCCAAGTTACTCGGCAAGAAAGCTGATGGAACTGGGAGGAGAGGGGGTTATTTGAAACAGGAATTGGGGAAAAGCTAACAGGTGCTGGGGAGCACTCAGGTCAGATAAAGACATCTGCTAGACATGTCAAGAGCACAAAGGTAACTCTGTGTCTAGGAGTAGTGAGTAAGATAAAAATGACANCGCTAGAATGGCTGACACAGAGGGAGGATGATAATATAAAAGCATTTCTGAAATGCAATGGAATGGTAAATACTAAGGCAGAAATATCCTGCCATTAGGCTTTATAAGTGAATGAGAAGTCTTTGAGAGACTCCCTAGCTCCTATAGACACGGTAGGCTTGACTCAAAATTGTTAGCTGACTTACGAACTGCATTACATAGGAGATTTGATAGGACATTCATAATGATCCTCTGACTAAAACAGAGAAATGAACCAGTAAAAAATATAACAGATGGATAGATTGGCTTGCACAGATGAAGCAATTTATATAATCAGTTCTGTGAGATTTTAGGTCATTGAAAGCTGATCTCTTTCCTTTAACAAATGTGTGACTACATTTAGTCAGCTTATGGTAAAGCATATTGCAACATATGCATTCGTTCATTTAAAGAAGTGAGTGAAAAAGAGTTAAAAAAAATAAACTGCCTTTATGCAATATGCTTTTGTTTAATACAAAGAACACAGAACCCTTTCAGTTAATTGCAATTTTGATCATCAATATCCTGTCTTTTGCAAGTAAATACTCCCACGCAAGAAATTAAAATAAGGTACTTCTGAGTATAGAAGCTTTCAACTACTTTCAGTTTATTTATCTAGGTTATTCCACATGTTGGTGTTCATCTTCCTCGTATCAGGACTTAAAAACAATCTGCTTGATGAGCTTTAATAAAAGGCAATAAACAGAGCTAACATTGTGAATTGAAAGTAAACACATAGGACCAGTAGCATCGTATAACATGACAGGATTTATGAAACAACTCTCTCAGCAAAGACACTTGATTAGACCCTTGTTCCAAAAATATCTATACCTAGGACACATGTAAATTCACACTCCATCTCCAAATTAATTGTTTCTATGAAAGGTGAACACTGCTTTGCTCCTGGCTCTTCTGCAAAGAAACATTTGTGAGATAACAGTGAGGAATCTACAGCAAGTCTTTGGCAAAAGTCCCATTTGTGGTAGTAGGACAAGGTCCCCACACCAAACACTACCAAAGTGTCCTAGACACCACAGCCCAGAGGCAGGGGTACCTCCTTTCTGCAGGTTATTCTCACTCTTTCCATTGCCTATCAGGGCAAAGCAACTGTGCTTATAAACTTAGATACTTCTTGTGATTTCAGGTGCACTTCAGCTCCAGGTTTTGGGTCTTGAGGGGTTAAAAGTGAGGTCTAGAAAAGCTTTGGGGTCTATCACATGTATGGTTAGAACTGTCATTGCAGGGTATGTAGAAATGTTCATAAGTCATGTAGCAAGACACAATGAAGTGAGCTGCTTCCCTAAGGCTGGCATATGCCTACCTGGTGGACCTGTTATTTGGGAACTGGAAGTCCTCCAGCCCCCACAGCCTGGAATCCATGTCAGGCAACACAAGTGAACTCTGTAAAGACTCAAAAGGTGACCATGGGCTAAGCTCCATGTGGCCATACAAAGCAGTTACCAGGACATGGCCCTTGCAGAATTCCCTCACTCCTAGTCTATATCTCTAAAGTCAAATTTTGGATTTTCAAATTCTCTGTTTAGTTGCCATGTCATCTTGGAGGTACTCAACTCATGGTTTCTATGGTAAACTTCCTTTGGTACCTAAATACCTTTCTGCTGGGCATGCTCACAACAATGTAAGTTTTGACAGTGTCAAGCAAGCTGGCATCAAATTCACATCTAAAGACAGAGAATTCACAGACTTCGTACTCCTCTGGCTGCAAAGGCCAGTCTGGAAGCTGGTTTTGTGCCATACCTTTTTACATCTCCACAAACAAAGTAGGCACCTAAGTCTGAACTGCATGAACCTGCATGCCTCCATATGGAATTCATGGCCAAGAACCCTTTCTTGAATGTCAGCTATTAAGCCAGCCATTTATCACAAGTGGCAGTCAAAAAAGGTCTTGTATTTCTGACATCATTGCCAGAGAATACTTTAACCCCAGCTTCCATCTTCTGCTGGTCCTTATGAGAACAGATGTATTAAGGTAACCAGCTCCAGGAGTTGTTTCATAGCGGTGACCTCAATTAGCAACCTCAAAGTAGGTGTTTCACTTTCAGAAGTAGTGCCTAAACCACACTATCATCTCATAAGTATTTCCTAATATCCAGCTAAGTTTTTCCACTCTGTGCCAATTTCTGTGGATCTGCTTGCTGGCACCTTCTCTCCTCATGGTTTGATTTCACTACTGGCAAAGACACAGATTCCTTTAATCTAAAGTCAGCAGTCTGAAAGATGAATGTGCAATCTAAGATAGCCCTCTAGGCTCCCTCTGCAGTAAGTGGAGAGGAACTGGTGTTTCCAGATTGTCCCACATCCCTTACCACAACAGCTCCATCTAAGATGCTGGGTTGAATCCACATCTAAACTAACTTCTAAAAGAAACCAAGTGAACTGAAACTGTGAAATACAGTACCAGTTACAAAAGTTTCCCAGTTTCTATTTGACAACACTGAGAGGTTTTTGAAGGCTTTACCTAAATTTTCAACACCAAGTGTGTGTAAATCAGCCAGTCAGTTCCTGTGACTGTAGAAGCTGAATATGTTATCTTTCAACTCAAGGCTATGTAAGGCTTTCCAGTCCCAAACAATGAATATTAGAAATGACAAGAGCCTGTGCAACTCTGAGCCAAGCACTGACAATGTTTGAAGTCAGGCTAAAATTATAGCCCCTGTCCAGATCCCAAACAAGGCAGGCAACAACTGCAGATGGTTATAAGGGATAGAGTGGCAGGGATACACAAACACATGCACAGCAAGACACGGCATTATACCATCACTGCTGCCTGCTACCTCCATTCAGTGAGTTTCCTGGAATTTCTTACAAATATTCAGTTACTCATCCTGAAAGATGTTTCACCAAGTTGGTAAGTTCTCAGCAGACCGGGCTTCACTGCCTGCTCTCTAGGTTTGTGTCATGTAACTCATTAACTCAAACAGCTTTTCAGCAGTCCTTGTAGAGTAATGGAGTGCCCATTCAGACTTCTGTTATAACCCCTGAATTCACACATTCTTAGCATGACACTAAATTTTCCCCCAAATCCAGAGTCACCATTCCACCCATTTCCAAGCAGCCTCCTGCTTTGAACCCCTGCTTGCTGCAGGAGCAGTAGAAAGGAGTCTTCAGTGCTGAGAGGTCAGTGTTCAGGAAGCCCCTTCTGTAACTTTGGAGCAGGACCATCTTCCTTCAGCTGATCTTGTTTCCCTATATAAACTAATCCTAAATTTGTTTAACCTCTTACTGATAAACCCCTAGTGGTAGATTTCCATGGCCTCCTAGTCTAGTTCAGCATTTAGTCACCTTTTGTGTCAGAAACACTTTTTTTGCCGAAATCTCCTTCACTCCAGTTTAATTATTTCCTCTCCCTATAGACCTGAAAAGCCGATGATTCCCCTCCTTTTGGAGGTTAAATGTAAATACTATGACCACTCTCTCCCATTCCTTTGCATCTTCTTATGTTATGCTAGGAATCAGCAAATAGCTTTGGTAAGTACAAACTGTCACATGTGTTAAAGGTAGAAGCACTGTCCAGCTTTTAAAGAAGTCCCTTGTGTGGCTTTGTGCTGTGGGATGTTTTGAGGAACTGTTGCAAGTGTCTCTGCATTAACCTGATCATTGTCCGGGCACCTTGACTTTCAGCTGGGAACTACCTTTGCTCATGGTAGGATTTAACTCATCTAAATGTAAGTATCTACCATGTAGTCAGCTACTCTACGCATACTGCTTGGGTTACCCCTGAATGGAGGGAGAGAATAAGCCCTATTTCAGACCTTTCCTCCTGTGTGGGATGAACCCATCAGCCCTGACCACAGAGGAACCTTAAAGGATGAGTCTAACTTTGAGCTACAGAGACCTTAACCCTAGTAGCCAACTCCGGGATCACAAACTGCATTTTCACATGCCCACCAAAAAAAGTGTGGTATTCAAGTGCAGACTTTCCAGGAGACAGGATAAGAAGGCTTTTACCACTTTTTAATCCATGTCCTATGTGGTGCTCTAGGACAGCAGCAATGCAGCCTGATCCTACCTAAAGTGTGCTGGGACCTCATCCTGTTAGGGAATGTTTGTGCACAAGTTTGTAAGCAGTACCTGAGTGCTGTAGCACTGGTGGGAATTCATGTGACCTGCACGGAAACAAGGAGTTCGTCACACGGACTTACACCAAAAACTTAGACAACAACTCAGGCTTGAAAAGCCAGAAGACAAACCTATTAATTGGGTGTGGCCCGGTGGAGGCCATAAGGTTAGAAAACATTTGGCCACACTGGTGCATGGCTTGCTTTTTATAATCTCAAAAAGAAAAAAAAAAAAGAAAGTAGCAGAGCTCCCTCAAAGTCCAGGAGGATGGTGGTGGGCAGGATATTTTCCCTGTTGATGTTCAGATACACTTCCTGGCATCACACCCTGCAATTTAATTTACTGTGAAACTGTGCCTTAAAGTGTCAGTCTATCCCTGAATAAAGATTAGGGGATATGGTTTTGTAGAAGTACGGAGAGTTTCTTTCTTCCCTTTCTTTTTTCTTTCTTTTTTCTTCTTACTATTGAATGCAGAGAGGAAAAGGCAGGCAGATGCATGTCATAAATAAACCCAAAGTGAACAAAGAACAGATCTCTCAAGGAACTTGCTGTCTCAGTACTTGGAGCACAAAGAAATGAAGTAAGCGCAGCCCTTCATAGAGGAAGTCCTTCACTTCCTCAAGATGTTCGAACATGTCGAGAAAGCAAAACAATTTCCCAAGGCCAAAGTATATGGGCTTCTAATCCCATGAAAGTAGTATATGCTCTGTTGCAAATCCAGAGTCAACAGAGCTTTCCTTTAGCACAGGCACAGCACCATCAGTCTAATACTGATAGGGTTGTTATCACTTCAGAGTTCTTTCAGAAAGTGTCACGTTTTTCTCTGTAGGATTAAAGCAGAGATTAGAAAAAAATATCTCGGTCTCTCCTTTTTTGTCCCTAAACTAATTCAATGGATTATAACATAGATGGACCTTAACATGCTTCAGACATGAGAGGCAACGACAGCACACACAAGGAAAACTCTTCAGCATTTGAAAGCACTGTCTACTTTAAAAACTCTGATCCATGGTAACTCATGCACTGTAAAAACCCTGGAAAACAGCAGGAAAAAATACGCAGACCTCACCATACATTGCAATGAAAGGTTGGTAGGAAATGCTCTATTTACTCTGCGTTAACTACAATTCTTTTATTTCCCTTTCAGCAAATCCCCTACAAACAGAGCTGCGGACGGACGGGTGCAGCATGAGGGCCGTGGAGTGGGGCCAGACATCCCCCCACTCCTTGGGCTGCTGCCTCTCGGCACAGGGGCTGGCGGTCGGCAGCAGTGGGGTGACAAGGAGCCGACAGCTGGGGCTGGAGGGAGTCGGAGGTAGGAATCGTTCTGAGTAGCACAGTTTTGGCCACAAATATTTACTGATAAGCACTGCTGGAGCGCTGCTGGTCTAGGGACATAAGCAAGGAAGGATGTGCAAGGAGACATAATATCTTTTATTAGTCCTAACCAATATCACTGGGGAAAAAAATAAAGACAAGATTTCATGACTTAAAGATGAGCCACTATATCTGGAAGTTGTCTATTTTTTCAGAGGTATCAATGTGTCTAATAAAAGACACTGCCTCTCCCCACAGCTCTTAGTTCATATATATTTCCAGATCAGCGTTTTTAGCTGCTACATTTCTAATCCTGCTTTTCAGAAAGCTGATGAGAAAATAAAAATTAAGAAGCCACTGAACAGAAGCCAGAGGGAGCTCTATAAATAAATAAATAGACTGGAAAGCTGTTATAACCCTAAGAATCACATGGTCCTTGCCAGTTGCAGTTTTTGGACTCAGGCATATACCTGTTTTGACAGCTCTCAGTATTGGCATATGCGGAGGAAGAGCAAAGGGAGGGAGGCAGTAGCTAGAGTTCCCAGCTTACCCGTGGTGGTGTCACAGCAATTGCGGCAGACTGGGACGGAGACAGAGCTGGATGCCACTTCCAGCTATGGTGGAAAATGGCCAGGAAAGCCAGTAAGGATGTAGGATGTCCAGTTCACAGCAGAGCCCTGACTCCTTGAGGTGTGAGGCTGGCCCCAGAACTCCAGGAGGCATCTGCCCTTGCACCATATGTAGGGGGTCTGTTCTTATTTTCACTAGGCTCACGTTCAGGCTCATCACCACCCCCCACTTTTGGTCTTTTCCGTCTCTCGCCTTCCCTCTGCATCTGTTTCTGTGCTCCTCCACACTTCCCTGCCCCACTGCACCACCAGCAGCCCCTGCCCCACTCTGCTCTTGTCCCTCTGTCTCCTCCTGGGCATGTCCTGCCCAGACCCTTGTTAGTTCCTGCTCCACATGGCCAAGACAAACCTGCTGGGCCCATACAGAGCTCCTTCCCCACCCGCATGACAGCAAACTGTCCCCAAGGCACTGCTGTTGTCGCCAGGAGTCAGGGAAGGATGGCTTCTCCTCTGCAGGGGATGGCTCCTCCGAGTCCCAGCTCCCGCTCGCTCCTCAACCTCCATGTGCATCACCAGTAGCAGGAGGCTGCAACCAGCACAGGCAGATACATTGGCTGAAAACATGTTAGACCATGGACACCTTCTTCAAGGAGCATGTTTTTCCTTACACAACCTGAATTGTCTCACAGAGGGTCTTTGATGTCACCGTGAATGGGGAGCAGCATGCTGCAGCAGGGAGCAGAAGTGGGGGACCACAGAGAGTGATTCATCCCTCCAAGCACAGGGGCAACACAAGAAGCAGGAAGGTGCCTCAGTTTTGTTATGTGCCCAAGGAGAAACTCAGGAACCGTAGCTTTCTGAAAAACCACATCTGTAACTACGTGACCCCTTTTTTCCCTTATTCAAACTCCTGTACCATCTTTTTATCCATACACACGCACATCATCTTATGCATTGTCCTAGCTGTATTTGTCCTACAAATGCCACGGAGAAAAGCTACAAATACTGTTTATTCTTACAACATGTTTTTATTTCTTCTAGTAGAATTTAAAACTTCTTCTGCAATTAGCTTCCAAAGGGTTAACTTCAGATGATTTAAAATAAAATAAAAGCCTACAGCTCCTGAGATAGTATCAGCCCATTAAACATAGGTAAGAATATGAGAGGGAAAGAGAAGGGAACAGATATTATATATGTAAGGAAAATTAAAACTCAGGATGTTGGGCGTGGGGGGAATGTGCTTTGAAGTACAAAAGATCCATTGTTCATGTGGGACAAAACCTCCCCAGTATGGGACAGAGATAAAAAGGAGGGAGTTTCTAACAGATCAAGGTCAACCAAGATATATGAATAACATAAATGCTATTAATCTCGTACAGCATGATTCAGAGAATTGCAGCAGGGTATAACTGTGTGGCGGAGTTCACGGCATGAGTGTTTTATGCCACTTTGTATTAGATAATGAGCGTATTCATCACAGACTCCTACACATCATCCAAACTGGCAGAGAAGGAGCTTTAAGGAGCTTGAGAGAACAAATCAAAGAGCTGGATCTAAAGCTCAGAAAGGTAATAGGGATGTTCAAATACTACCCCAAGTTTATATATTTGCAGGCATCCATACAATCTGACTCCGCAGGAAATAGCATGAGAAAGAAGCACTTAGTTGGACAGCTTGCTACTTATTATTTGTGATGCTGCCTCTGTCACAACAGCCAATTTTACCAATTAGAAAAACTGTAGAGCAATACAGGAAAATACTACACCAGAAAAAGTCTCTTCTTCTTGCCTTTTTTTTTTTTTTTTAATTCTCAAGGCTGCAAATTCAGAAACACAAAGAGAATCAACTTTCATCTTGGAGGGCTTAATATAAACATTGTTGGGAAACAAGAGACTGAGCTATACTGGAGACAAAAAGTACATAACCAGATGTAATTCTGATTTCACATGTTGCATTTCCACCCATTTTAGTCTCCTGAAATTCTAGAGACACATGTGTTCCACAGGAGAAGCTTAAGGGATAATTTATCTTAGGGAGGAAGGAAATGAAAATGTATACATGTGTGTATATAATTTTGACAACAATCTGCAACCAGATTGTTTGCAGTGGTTTGCACTTCCATTTATTTATTCCAAACAAACATTTTAACTCAATGACATGGATCTATGTAGCATGGTTTTCCTGATTGTTATGCTTTTCAGATTTTTGAAAGAAAGCTTTTTTTTTTTTTTTTTAAATTCCAAAACTGACTAATTCCTTCTCCCTGAGGTTAACAGGGTTTTCTCAGCATGAACCTAGACTTGCACTCAGTTCTACATTTTGGTGCCATGTAATCAATGGAAAAGGGCAAGCCCCATAATGGGGCCAGCACTCCACAATGAGCACATCTAAACTTAAAAAAAAAGAGATTTTGAAAGAGGGGCTGGTTCGTTGTAATGCAGTAGCATCTAGAGGCTATGCTGCATTTGAAACTACTCTGCAATACTTTATATGCATATACATACACATATAAATACATACTCTGTGTGTGTACGTATACACTGTGCATGTATATTTGTATTGCACCGATACATACATGCAATATATACTATAAACGGCTTCTCTACCTGATCTTTAGGAGATACATTGTTTGAGCTTAGTGAAGGGAAGCTGGAGCAGGGAAGGAGGGAATAAAAAGAGAAAGAAGAGCTGGAATGGGTCAAGGTAAAGCACCCTTCAACAAATATCTGAGGACTGTTAAAAGGCAATGCCAGTATCGTGAGCATGAAAAATACTTTGACTCCTCCAGTTAACTTAACAGGTTGCCCAGAGAAGCTGTGGATGCCCCATCCCTGGAGGGGTTCAAGGCCAGGCTGGATGAGGCTTTGAGCAACCTGGTCTAGTGGAGGGTGTCCCTGCCCATGGCAGGGGGGTTGGAACTTGATGATCTTTAAGGTCCTTTCCAACCCAAACAATGAGTCTATGTTTCTACAGAGAATTAAAATATAAATGCTTCACTTGTGACGGCAGCCCCACAAAGCTGGGAAGGCAGCAGGAGACACTTCAACCTTTCCTCCTGCCCCACCATACAGACACTCAGCCAGGGCACAAGAATTAACAAAAAAAACCTGTAATATTCATAGATGTATAGTTACAGAGTTATGATTGTTACATTTGGGGTTTTTTTTTCAATGTAACTACTACACTCTGCTTATTTGGATATGCGAGTCCAAAACCAACACCTCTCTCAGAGGCTTTTACCTCATAGTTAAATATAGTGGTGAAGCAGTTAACATAGTTATGTATCACTGCGTTGGCACAGGGTTTTTATCTTTTATTGGCACCATTTTATCCCCGGAGACAATAGGAGATTGTTCTCATTATGTGTATAAAGATCTTGTTCTGGCAAGTAGGGTTTTCCCAGTCAACAAGTTTAAAATCCTTGGTAAGGGAGACATACGCCGTGTTGGGACCGGCCTGCTAAGCATCTCCCTGCGGCAGCAATTGCTTTGCCATTAACTGCTCCCAGGGCTGCTGCAGCATGCAGCCCGTGCCTGCTGTCAAACAAGGTGGAGGAGTGACACACAAATCTCCTACTTTACTGTTACTACAAAGATATGGGGAAAAAAGTTGATTTATCTTCTCTAGACATAACCTGTACCATAACTATTAGAAACTATTTGGGGTAAGAGGAAAATATGTGTGCTTACAAGACATTTTTTTTTTCTAAAAAAGACCCAATCCATATGAAATCAAAAGCTCTGATTCCCTGCTTTGAGTGCTTTTGTGTACTCTAATATACAAGATGTACAGGATTTCCTTTTTAATTTGTATCTTCCTGGTTGTATAAATAGTGCAATACATAATAACAGCAGTCAGAGGTATTAGGGATAAGAAACTGTTTACCTCAGAGATGTACATACAAGATTATGTGTGCATGGTAAATTTTTATCTCCATCTTCAAATAAATATTATGCTTCATCCACACCCACAGTCTTGAAAGAAAGCTGTTTTAGTGTAAACAATTAACTTCCTGGCCACTTGTTTAATTATTTGATGACTTGTTGCTGAGAAATTCAGATTCTGTACTGTCAAATACACTTTACAAATTTTGATTAGACGTGATCCACCCTAGATTCGTCCAGACAGTGTAGTTTATTTGTAGTCATACCACAGTGTTTGGCTGGCCTAGTATTTCACTTGTTCTCATTGGCAGAGGCTATAAAGTGATTGGGTTGGTACCAGATTTGTCAGCAATTAGAAATACAGGCACAAACAATGGCAGCCTCTGCTGTATTTTTCATGAGTGCCCACAGTTCAACCCTTCTGCAAAACATGCTTTGGGATCTCAGATTACACTGAAAAATAAAGTCTCTAGAAGTTGGAGCTGCAGTCAGCTTTCAAAATGTTTACTGAGCGTAAGGCAGTGCAACAGTGATCACAAACCCAACCAAATCCCCAGGTTCCATGGCAATATGAACCGCCCAGAAGGTCATAGCTGAACTGTGATCCTATAGCCATGACTATTTTCCAGATGCAATGAAATTCATCATTTTGTCGCAGACAGAAAATGAAAAGCTATCTCCTTGCCCAGAGGGGATCAACCTGCAGCTGCATTTCCCTGCAAGGCCCAGCTAGCTCTAGATGTATCAATAAATGCTTCAGTTTTCTTCATTTTACTTAAGACTCGGAAGCAAACCACTGAAAAAATTAAAAGACATTATTTTTCCAAAGCAAAACGGGACTCGAAGAGAAGTGTCCTCATTGACATTAAACCAAGCCAATCCCATCTGTTTCAGGACAAACAAAATGTTCAAACAGCTGCGCTTCAGCATCATTTGCAAAATAAAGGTAGTAGTGCTTTTATTCAACAGTCCACATGCAGAATTTGGGAGATACTGGTTCAACCTCTGTCCTTCCCTACTGGGATGTGAAATCCTCAGCAGCCATCTCTCAGGAGAAGATCCTGTCTGCCCCGACAAAGCAGCCCTGCTCTGCCAAGCTCTCCTCCTGGAGCTGTTCCACCCCTTTGTATAAAATAATTACTTAAATATACATTGAACAAAGAGAAAGAGAAATTACTTTAAGGGCTATCAGCTAGGGCACTCTACTGGGAGGTAAAGCAAACCAGTGAATAATTCATTAATGATGTTATTATTTCAATGACCCAATAAATTTTTATTGGGGAAGAAGAAGTCACCATCAGAGATTGCAAAAATAGCTGCCAGCCACCCTGTTACTTGGGGGTACCATTTGGGGAGGTATGTGTCATGGTTCAAATCCCCTGAAGGTGAAATGAGAATTAAAGCCTCCTCAGGCAGGTGCTCTAGCGACAAAATTTTAGGGAAGTGGCATTTGTTTGTTCGCTTGGTTTTTTTTCAGAGCTTTAAAAGGGATCACATCTGCAAAGAAAATAATTGCAACTAAGGCTTTTAAGGAACTCGAGTCAGGCCACATCTTTAATAAATTAACTAAACATAGGGCCAAACTACAGAGTTCCTGAGCTAATTGTTTTAAAAGCATTCTCCCTGCTTTATTTTATCTGGCTGTCGGCAGCAGGGTACCTCCGGGTCCCACCAACATTTGGTATGGCTTCTTCGCTTGCCAGCACCACAGCCCAGGAAGAGCTGGAGGTGCCAGCTGGGCAGAAAGACTGTCTGAGAGCAAATTAGATGCCACAGAAATCAATAATAAACTCCCACATTTCCTGATATATATGAAAGGAAGAAGACAGAGATGCTTGACAGTACCACATTACAGACTCCAAGTCTTGCCAAAGAAGGACAACTGGAAAACACAGCTTATTGACCCAAGCGTCATCAGGAGCAATAACCACGGCTGTTAAGGAACTTTATAGCTGTGATATTTTCAGCTTCCAGCCATACTTACACAAAGGAAAGGCAGCTGGCTACAAAAGGTAAGTTATTGCAACAAAAAGCACGTTGTTGGATTTAGACATTCCTGCTGCAGAATGAGGTGACACAGTGCCCTGAGGAGAGCTCCTCATCTCACCTCCTCCTGGCCATGGAGAAGTCTCGCTCTGATTTCCAGAGCCTAAAAACTTTGCCATCTGTTCTCACTTGAGGAAAATTCTTATTTTATCTTTTCCATTTGTTTTAGGCTGGTTTTAAACAGAAGAGTCTTAAAATACAGGCTGTGCAACAGCATATGATACAGTTAATTTCTCTCGCCATCTAATGTTAACAACATGTGGAGACCAGCCTGAGCTGCCAAGGACATAAATCTATTCCCGCCTCCCGGTTTGTTCACTGAATCTCCATTTTTTATTACTGCACATTCCTATGCAGGACTGCACCAAAACACCTGGCGGGGACCTTCCAGAGGAATGAATCTTGCAGCACAGAAGAGACTCCTCTTCCCCCACCCTGAAGAAAACCCATCTCTTTTCCACCAAATCCAGATTCCCATTTCCATTGATAAAGCACTTTCCATTAATAAAATTGGTTCATGTTTACAGTGTTATACAAACATCTACAATGCACCGGTGTTTCTTTAACATTGTTTGATTTGTAGATGACTTCAGAGCTCCTGACTGCAAGAGACACTAGCATCAGCTACAACCAAACCGACAGCAGGCAGGTATTGTGCAAGCTTCCTTGCCATTTTGCCAGCTGACCTCACTCCTGACCTGCCACTTCACAGCTATTACCTTCCCATGCCAAGCTATGCAGCGGTTTTGAGACGCACACAAATAAACTATCAGGCTCTCTCCAACATGCTGAATTAACCAATGTTTGAACTCAAGTTTCAGGATGAAGATGTTTACACAAGACTTGAACTGCACTGCAAGCAAAATTTGGCAACTCAAGGCCACTTGTTCAAATGGATATCACTCTTGTACCTTTTATTAGTTACTATAGAGAAACAGCAGGTGCAATACTGGGAAGCAAATTGTAATGACATTTTTTCACAGAGTTGCCAAGGGGCCTACCGGGCAGCTCACTGTAGAAGCACTGGGACAGGGAGTGATGCTGCAGACTTGAAATGGGCATTTTTCTTTTGCTTTCCGAGTATACCTTCATGACAAATCTGGATTTTTTTTTGTCCTTCTCCCTGCGTACAGCATTAAACTATGCATTTTTAGGTACTGTAGACATGAAACATAGACTCTGCTTACAATCAGTATGTGCATCTGGTCTCTCTCAAAATCTGCATGTAATGCTAAAAGAGAACAAAGTCTGAGATGTGAAATCCACACCTGCCTCAGGTGAAACCAGATGTTAATTGATGCTTGTTTATTCTCCTCTTTACAACACATGCAACATACACATTTCATCTTTACTGTGGCAGTAGGTTAAGAGACGGATGACTAAGCTGTCCTCAGTAAAGCCTACGAACTCTTTTCTGTTAAAGCAAAAGTTAAATAATTAAAGTTAACTGGTGAAGTTTTCTTTAAAATTCTTAGCTAACTGTCTGTGGGATGAATTCTGACCAGAGTTGTCCATAGAAGTTAACTCAGGAATATCGTCATAGAAAACACCCGACTGCATAACCTTGAGCAATAATTCTGTTTTCCAGGATTTACTGGAATATCATATGATGGCTGGCTTATTCATTAGAAACTTCTTTTGCCATATTGTCTTGTATAGTATGAAGTCATCTGGGTTTCAAATAACATGTTGATGTTACATCTTAGCTTTACCTTTTTCAATCACTTTAAATTATTTTGATTCAGGTTTGGGGCTTTCCTTTCCCAGCTCTAATCCCTAATCCCCTTTTCAGGAATACATTAAGACTAAAAAATATCAACATGCAATAAATATTATTTCAAGAAAAGTGTATTTTCTTTATACGGAGAAATTAATCCAGAGTTTCTTGTGGTTGGAGACAAACTCCAAGCCCTGGAGTGGCAGGCGGAGCAGGAAGCAGGAGCGAGCACTGCTATGGGATGCTGGGATCTCTCCTTGTAAACCACGACAGGCCAGATTCAAACCCATGGCTTTTTCGGTGCTCGGACACACTGCACCTTTCAAAAGCAGTGAAAGAAAGCACGCTATAGGCTGCAAATGCTATTTTTATCTCTATGTCAACAGCAGTGCGGGCCTCAGCGTTTAGCAAGAGCTGTTTACTTTAGGCCTCAGAAACCCCTCACCGTCCGGGGCAGACGGTACATGCCACCAGTTTCAACACAAGGTGCCTGGGGGTTTTTTTGGTGTTGATACAGCAAGGTGGAGAAACACCATGTCCAGCCACTGTATTTCACGGCTGGCGCGTTCAGGTCATGGTCTCTCTGCCTTGGCGGGGTCCCACGGAGAGGGGCTGGGGAGGGGAGGAGAGGGCGGCCGCGGCGCAGAGAGCGCAAGGTGCTCCCTCCCACCCGTGCTGTTTGCCCATGTGGAAAGGAGCCTCGCAAATAGGTCACTCATTAAAGGTTTATATAGCTGAATTCGGGAAGCCTCCTCTCAGTAGAGCAACAGTAAAGGACAAAAAAAAAAGAAGTTTTTATTGTGCCTTCTGGGTGGGCACAAGCGCCAGGCCTGAAGCTGATGCCCAGGTGAAGCATTACCTTCCAGATACCCACCCGGCCCCTCAGAGAGCCACTGGTTGTCTTCTGCCCATGTGTCAACAGCTCTGCAATCCTTCCTCTACCTCGTTACACAAACCCAAAGGAGAAAAACTTGACTACAATATTAAACAAGTCACATTTGTCATGTTTTCTTTTTAACCAAAACCACAAATTTAGATTTTTAAAAATAAGTCAGGCTAAACCCCAGTACTGCAAAAGAGGCCTCTCTTCTCAACTCCTTTCTTCAGAAGCAAGGGGACCACTTACAAACGCGAAACGAAGATTATGTGCTAACGTTGGCAGGATTCGAGGCCTTACAGCTTGTGAAACTATCTGAAACGTGGTCTCTCTGGCTGGGCAGGGCGAGCGTATCCGGCAACACACCTTCCTTTCATAATTGTTCAGACCCAGGGATATTTTCAGAGCTCGCTGCAACTCCCTTCGTTTGTACGGAAACCAGGCTGCCAGAAGATGGGATGCGGAGCAGAGTCGGGAGTGGGGAGGCACTCCTATGTCTCACAGGATGAAAATTAAATATTAACATACACCTCCTGCTACCTGCCTGGAAGCCACACAGTCACAGCATTTTAAGTTGTATAGCGTTGGCGAGGGCAGGATTGAGCTTTCAAGTGGCAGCAGACCCTCCTGTTTCCCAGTGGCCGCAATTAAATGCTCGAGTCCTTCAGTTTATTGCACTAGGTTTTGGATCACTTCACATTTCATAAAACAGACTGAAACATTCAAGCTTAACCTTCAAATCAACAAGAAAATCCTGCTTAGTTTGGAGCAACTAAATCAGTTTCCCAGAGCTGGGAGAGGGAATCTACACAACCTCATAGGTTGATGCTTCTTCCAGGTTTCCACCTGAGTGAGCTTGCATCTAAATGAATTTGCAGCATAATGAAAATAGGTTTGACGGTTATGCTCACATTGCTCAATGAAGGAGTCAGGAACTGAATGCAAGCACTGGAGCCCCGATCTTCTGCACTGCTTGCTGTTAAGTCATTCTCTGGTGCTATTTTGGACTGCTGCAGCTAAGCTCTCTCCTCATGACTAAACTTGGATACAGTTCTGGCAAGAAATTACGCCAGAGAGGGCTTCCTACAGGCATCATGGCTAAAACTGCACCAGGTTTGACTCTCTTTTCTGTGTAACCATCTCAGTCCTCCAAACCCTACCTCAGCAGCCTTTGAACCCTTGAGCGATACTGCGGATCATCTGCTTCAGGCTAGAAAATCACCAGTCTGAAAAGCTGCAATATAGGCCACACTTCAGGCCCTTTGAACTAGAACATAAATGCAAAACAGAATCCAACAACAGCCAAGGCCACATGGTGTGGACACACACAGTGTGGATGCAGCCAGATGTAAGCCACTCTGCACCACTGGCCCGGTGGCCAAGGATCCCTTTCTGCAGCTGACATACGTAGCAGCATACTAAAAGTCTAAGGCTGTCTCCGAAAACTGGTTTAACTCATGAGAGTGCAAGTCCCCAAGCCCTGTCTAGAAAGTGTTGTCCAGCCACTGAGCAGCACTCTTGCAGCAGGGTTTGTTACTCTTCATGACAAGCTGCTAATTAAGACTCGGAAATGGTAGAGCTCTGGCTTTCTCAGGGAAAGGATTCAAGAATCATGCAAGGCTGATGGTCTCAGAGCACCTGGGTGACCTCTTGAAATCTCAAATTACCAAAGTAGCAATTAATCCCAAAGTAACAGCTACAAATACCATCCCTAAACAAGATAAATGAGCTGGGAACATGACAAATTTTGAGTAGCAGCTCACCGCGTGGCACTCTGAACGCACGTTGCCAGCTCTATCATGAAAACATACAGCCCCCATGGGCCATACCAAAACAGAGTCTGGCCATGGAATTTTGTTTCCTTGTTTTTTGTAAAGAACTTAACCACTCTAATCACAACAATATACCAAAATACTGGGGAAATCCAATATTTGCATACTTGCTTCATCCTGTACCCCCAGCTCTTGGATCAGAAGGGAGCGAACAGCGGATCCTTATTTACTTGTGAAAGGAAAACAGGATTTCACAAAGCCCAAACCGTTCCATTCGAAACACCACAGACTAAAGTCTCTTGCCAAATATGAGGCAGGATCCTAGGGGAACTGGGGAGCACTGGCGACTGTGGAAGTTGTGGTATCCTCAGCCATAGGGCAGAAACACTGAAAGCTGGGGAAAATTGCACAACTGAATTTCAAAGAAAAAAAAGTAATTTTCCTATAAGTGAGGAACCCTTCAGTAAGCTCCAGTGTGACCAAATCTATTGTTTTCTTATGAACCTGCAGGGCACATTTTTTAAAAGGTGCTGAAAGGTGCAGTTTGCAGTCCAAGTACTTCTCGGTGCTGATTCAGCTGACTCCATTTTGGACATAGAGCTCTGGGTGGAAAACAGCATCATTTGCAGATGCATCTCTTGATCTGACTACACGGTAATCTTTGGTGACTAGCTTAGACTAAATTTTTAGGCAAATTAAATTAGATGACATCAGAAGCTTAAACCTACAGTTAGTCTGAAATAAGAATCACAGGAGAATAGCCAGGTGCCGTGTATGGAGGAAGAGGCCTCGTGGAAGCAACAGTTTTAGGAATGACTGAGCACTGGGATGCTTGAACAAGCTGGGAGGAAATAATAGAAGACCCATCGTCCCTTTTCAGTGTTGGAAATGTGGGCAACTCATTAGAGATTGGACACTCTTTCTCTCAAAATGCTTTCTCCCCTTCATCACTTGACAGAAGAGCAGTTTGCAGGACTGCTCGGGAACCCAGAGACCCAGGTTACATCCATCCATGTACCAGGATTCACTTGCCAAGAGAGAGCTTGGAGCTCCAGCGTGCTGTGGAAAGAGCCACTGAGCACATCCCTCATCGAAACTCAAGTCAACAATGACAACAAATAAGGATAATGAAGCACTGGGACAAGTTGCTCAGGGAGCACTGGGAATCACTCTGCTCTGAGGTTTTCAAGACTCAGCTGACAAAGTGTTAAGCAATGGAGTCTGAATTCAGCCCTGGCCCTGCTTTGAACAGGAGTTTGCACTTAATTACCTCCTCTAGTCCCCTCCAACCAGCATGGCTGATCCTGAAGAGACTGTGGAAACTCTTTTGTCCAAAGGAAAGCAGATAAGAAGTCTACCCAACCCTTTAACCTAGGTATAGCACTCAAATAGGAGTTGGGATACTCAAATAAGATTTTCCTTTGTGGTAAACACAGAAATAATCCTGAGAGCAGGAACTTGGCTTCAACCTGTTGTATACTCAAGTAATACATCTAAAACTGGATTCATAAAGGAACTTAAATGTTCTGTACATCAGCCTGATATTCATTTCTCACTATCATGAAAAAATATCTAGTTAATATGGATACTGAAGGTGTGCTGAAGAGTGATCATGCTCAGAGTGGCCCAAGAGGTGTACACTTGAGCCTGACCAAACTTGTTTTACCCGAGTTGCAACCATCCATGTCAGACCCAAGCTGGCTCCACACAGAAACTTCTGCATGACATTTCCCAGTAGTCCAGATACTAGAGACACAGCCTAGGAAACCAAAGACAGCTCTGTACTCAGCTAGCTCCGTTGCAGAGGACTTGGTAGCTCAGGATTTGGGACACAGGGTGGCCATGATAACATTTTCTAAACTCAAACCTAAATCAAGACTATAGCAGTATATTTGCCCTGACTTACCTGACGAGTGAGTGCAGAGCTGGCTGACAAACAAGACCAGTGCGGGTGTCAGCCTGTGGCATTCAGTGATTCATCATGCAGATAAGCTGCCTCTGGATAGCTGAGAGTTAACTGTATGGTATTTCTCATTTGATGGGCAAAAACAATTCTGTACTAATTAGGAGCACAAATACTACTGGACTGCATTTTATGCATTTCACAGGCCCCAAATCTGGATTAAATCACACACACTAGCTGTTTAATAACTTTTGTAACACAATTAGAAGCTCTAGAAAAGACAGGGAGCGGAACTGTGCTAAACACTGCACATGTGTTAACACAGGCCTCAAAAACTAGAACAGAAAAAACCCAAGGAAAGAAAGATGCAAAAATCACCATTACTACTGCAATTTACAGTTTAGGTCTGAGCTGCAGAAGTAATAAATGAAACTTCCAAAGCAAACCAAAAGGAAACCTCACTAATTTTTTTTTTCAAACACACATCATCTTTTGATATCATCACAGAAGTAA
This sequence comes from Syrrhaptes paradoxus, assembly GCA_013400615.1. NCBI lineage: Eukaryota > Metazoa > Chordata > Aves > Pterocliformes > Pteroclidae > Syrrhaptes > Syrrhaptes paradoxus. The sequence continues at coordinate 51,640 of VZTO01013393.1, forward strand.
TGTATGCTATATATACATAAAATCCAGCGGGTCAATTTATAGGCATGGACCACAGAGAGAGACCAAATTCTATATATAGTACTTATATAGCTCAACTATCATCATGAGAAAGACTTTACAACAGCAACAGGGAAATAACAACCATACAAAAAATGCTCTGTGATTATATTTACTAACCACAAACTTAGGATTAAAGTTATTTGATTTGTGAAAGAAAAAAAATCAAATGAATAACCATGTATTTTCCCATATTCTAAATATATTTTTATACTACAGAGTCAAAGCTGAAGGATCTTCCTGCATTATGCCTCTTGAGGAGAATTGAGGAAGGCAAGAATTAAGCATCTTGCATTGCAGGTGCATGTCGAGTTACCCTATATACTCAGTCTTAAGAACTGGACTGCTTCACAACATCCTGTTGTAGAGTCTGATCATGAGGAGGGGAAAAAAACCCACCACGCTTGCCAGAAAATGGCAAGTTCAAAAAAAATTTAAGTTAGCTATTATCATGGGACAGATAATCTACCCTGACTTCCAAAATAATGAATTTTCTTTGTAGGGAATTTTTATATAATGGGTTATATGTTAACTGTGGGAAGACTAAATACAAATTCAAGAGCATAATTGGAAGAACACTTTCTTCTGCTGAGTTTTTATTAACACTGATCACTTGCAAAACAAGACCTTGCACAACTAAAGTTAGTTTTGCATGACTGGCCATAATGAAAGCCAAAAAGCTGAAAGACTGAATTTTTTTTCTTTTGCCCTTTTTTTTTTTTTTTATTTCTTGGGTATGCTTTATAACTCATTGCTCTTGAAACCTCCTTATGTATTTTTCACATTTGAGAACTACAACATTCATCCTTCAGCTGTCTACATCCCCCAAAGGAAAAAAAAAACAAAACACCACAAACTTCATACAAATTAAATGTAAAAATCAAAGTCACAAGCAAGCAAAAAACCATTTCAACATGAAAAATTTAACATGATACTTGAAATTTTTCATTCACTGAAATAATATACTAAATTAGAAACTATCAGTAAGAACTATTTAGCGTTTTGGGTTATGTTTCTCTTACAGCTGTTTCTCTTTAAAAAGTGTAAATTTTATGAGTAAAAATGCAATTCCTAAGAAGCCAGACACAAATCTCAGTGAACACTTTGTACATGGTAGTTATAGAGAGGTCCACCCAAGATCAGGAGCAAGTGTTCATGAACACATCCCACCCATCTAAGAGATTTTAAAATGACATTGGGAGAGAACATGCCTTTTTTTCACCCTAAATTGAACCTAGTGTGGCTACCACATTAGGTGAAACGGTAAAAAAGCTACCCAGCAACATGACATTTGTGAGAAAATATAAAGTTGACAACATTGATTTATTCATTAATGCAAACCTCAATGTCGCAAGAGTTGAGAAGGCTGCATATGCCATGCAGATTGTACAATCAAAGACAGGGCTGCTGATTGCATTCGTGCTGGCAAGGCAGGGAAAGAGCCAGAGCCATTTCCCAAGGGCCCCGCTATGCTAACTGCTGTCCAAGCATCTTCGTGGACAGCCAGCTGGGACCTCCTTCTCTCTGTCCAAATGGAAGAATGTTTGCTTCTCCAGTTGTCTCCAGGAGAAAAGAAAACTTAAAGGCCCTTTTCACAAATTATGAAGGTACACAAAATGGCTGGTTAACTGGGGAGGGAGCAAGGACTGCACTCAGATGTGCTCCCATCATCATGCCAGAAACACCTGCTACATCAGCTGTTGCAAACCCAGAGTTAACAGTCAGAGCACTCCTTTTCCCCTCGTTTTTCTTGCTCCTTTCACAGCAAATCTCTGCTTAACATGCAGCAATTTCAGCTTGAACCCATGACATATCCAGAGCACACTGCATAGCAGTGCTCACCATCCTTACAAAAGAGGCATCAGGCAAAGATCTGAGTGTCGTGGGTTAAGCAGAGGAGAGTTAATTTTTTTTCTTTCTTCCTTCTCTTCATAAATACCTAGCAAGAAGCTATGTTTTGGATTCCTGCTCAGGAGAAAACTGATACGAAAAGAATGTTTATAGTTATTGCTAGGATACTCTCAAGGACAAAATACATTCAGCCTCTCTCCTCTCCACAGACCGGGGGGGGGGG
>VZTO01013394.1:0-10156 GCA_013400615.1 Syrrhaptes paradoxus
CTCTGGTCCCAGGGCTCCCAGGGATCCCGGTGCTCCTGGAGCATCCCCGTGCTCCTGGCACATCCCTGTGCTCCCAAGGATTCCAGTGCTCCCAGTGAATCCCAGTGTGCCCTCTGGTCCTGGGGCTTACAGTGCTTCCCGGTGCTCCCAGGGATCCCAGTGCTCCCAGTGCATCCCAGGTCACCCTCTCGTCCTGGGGCTCCTCGTGCTCCTGGAGCATACCCGTGCTTCTAGCAATCCCAGTACTCCCAGTGCATGTCAGTGGTCCCCAGTGGTCCCTCTGTTCCCAGGGATCCCGGTGCTCCCAGTGCATCCCAGTGTGCCCTCTATTTCCAGGACTTCCACTGCTCCCAGAGCATCCCAGTGCTCCCAGTGCTCCCACTGCTCCCAGAGCATCCCAGTGCTCCCAATGCTCCCAGAGCATCCCAGTGCTCCCAGTGCATCCCGGTACTCCTGCTCCCAGTGCCTCCTGGGGTTCCTCCTGGAGTTCCTCATGCTCCCACCACATCCCAGTGCTCCCAGTTCCCCTCGACCGTTCAGACCCATTCCTGAGGGCTGCGGGAAGGGGTGCAGCTGCAGCACCCCAGCCCAGGGCTGAGCACCCCCAGCCCCCTTTGCCCCCCCGCTGCCCCACGCCTGGGGGCCTTCTCCCCACGGCACCCCCCACCCTGGGGCTCACGTGCCCGTCCCCTCCGGGGGTGGTGGCGGGGAGCACGGTGGCAGCCCCTTCACCGGGGCCGGGGGTGTCTCCTTCCTCTCTGACACCGCCGATAAAACCTTTCTAAATGCGGCACTCGGCGTTGGGGGGTGGGAGGATTTGCGTCAGCGGGTGACACTCAGCTGCAGAGGGGGACTCCGTCGGGGGAAGCAGCTGTGCTTGAGTCACGCTGGGAGAAGTTCCCCCGGGGTGGGAGACCCCCCCACGCCAGCCTGGAACGTGCTGAGAGGATGAGGATGGAAGGAAAGGGGAGAGGAGCTTTTGGGGGTGCTCACCCCTCACAGCCCTTTGCCAGCTCTGGGCTCTGGCCTCGGGGGGACCCTGCCTGCAGCCCCCCAGGCTGGTGACCCCCCCCCAGAGCTCGGCCCCAGTGCTTCTCTCTGTGCCACCCAGTGTGAATAACCTGCCCTGGGGTGTGTTTCTGCTGGCTGGGGGGAGCAGGGACTCACACACACTTGGAACCCCAAAATATCCATAAGAGATGGAGACACCCTGGATGCTCCTCAGAGAGGCACTTTAGCCATCCCTTCCCATTGTCATCCTATCCCTTTCTATCCCATCCCCTCCCATCCCATCCCATTGTCATCCCATCCCTTTCTATCCCCTCCCATCCCCTCCCATCCCATCCCATCCCATCCCATCCCATCCCATCCCATCCCATCCCCATCCCCATCCCATCCCATCCCNTCCCAGCCCTCCGAGAGGATCCAGGCTGCTCCAGGGCTGCAAATCCCCATTTAGGCACCGAAATCCCAAATTCTCCAAATCCACTCGAGGCTCGCACGTGGCGGCACAGGCAGCAGGTGCCGGGCAGTGCCGGCAGGCGCCCGCTGCCTTCTCCATCCCTCTGGGAATGCCGGCAGCTGCTGCGCCCCGGCACAGCCCCGCTCCATCCCCGTGGGCTCGCTCGTCCGGGGTGCTGGTCCCCGCCGTGCCGGGAATTGCTTTCCTGCGCCGCGCCGGAGCATCGTGGCCACTCGTCGGTGGCCCATCTGGTGCTCTGCGAAGTGGCGCACGCCAGAGGGACCCCGGTGCCAGACATCTGCTGCCAGCCTCGGGGACCGTGGGGACAGGAGGGGACCGGTGGCAGGCAGTGTGTGCAGGGTGTTAACAGCTCCAACATCTGCCGGCACGGCGCGGGGGCTGCTGCTGGCTCTCCCTGCCCCACCGCCCGCATTCCTGGGGGGTCTGGGTGGGGGCTGAGCCCCAGGGAGTGGGTGCGGGGCTGACCCAGCCCATCTCCAGGAGCCTTCTCCAGCGTCCCCCTCCCCAGCTGCCGGACATAAATCCCCCCCTCTTCAAAACAAGGTGCTGGAGGCTCTAGTGATGGTTTTGGGGTGAAATCCCGTGGGATAGGGGCTGTTCTCTGATGTTGTCTCCCATGCAGAGAGGATGGGGTGACATCAGTCACCCAGTCCGGGAGGTAGCAGGGACATTGGGGGGCTGGGGGACACCGTGGCAAAACCCCGCCTGGGGTCCGGCGCCGGCAGGACAGGGCACACCTGTCCTGGTCTGGGTCTGCAGGACTGACGGACAGCTGCTGGGGGTCAGACGGGATGAACGAGGCTGTGGGGGCTCCCTGGGACCCCAGGGTGTGGGGACCCCCTGGCTGACCCCACCCCACCGGCTCCCCGCAGACCCTGTCCCCAACAGCAAGGGGACGAGAGGCTGGTAACGCATCCTGAAGTCTCCGTGTCCCTGCAGGGCTCCGCGTGGTCATTACCAATTAATAACCGCTAATCCCCCTCATTAGCCGTTATCGCCTGCTCGGCTGCAGTGCAGAGCCTCGGCCCCCTCGTCCCTCTGCCTCGGGGGGCTGCTGGCAGCACGGTCCCCAGCCTGGCGCGGTGACAGTCACCTCTGCCACCCCACGAAGGGACGAGGCCACCCCCTGTGTCCCCTTCCAGCCCCAGCCTGCCCTGAAGCCCCCACCTCTCCACCTCAACTGGTTTGGATCCCGCTGGCAAACCTTGGGGTTGTCAAATCCCCCCAGACCCCAGAACTGCTGGCATCCCCCCCTCTGCCCCTGGGGACCCCTGCCCACCCACAGCCCCTCCTGGGCAGAGGGTCCTGGTGGCTGACACACACGGTGGCATCTCCAGCGGCTGGGAAGGGACCAGTTTCTTCCTGGGACCAGCCGGGGCGGGATGTCCAGCTGATTTCCCACCTTTGCTCTTCCCGTTGCTGGGACAGGGCTCCCTCCCCTCCATCCCCGCTCCTCCCTGCCCCAGGGCTTTGGATTTCCAGCTCCATCCCGGGCGGGTGCCGGAGGATTTTCCCGGCTCCAGCCCTCGCAGGGACACCGGCTGCGCTGGACTTTGCTCCACCGCCTGCAGCCCAACAGAGACGTTTGGTTTTACAAGCGGACGTGGCAGCGCTCGGCCACTCACCGTCACCCCTGCCCCTTGCCGGCGCCTTGCCGTGAATTTCCTGCGCGCTCTCCCCACGGTGTCCCTGTTCCCAGCTGTCCCCACATCCTGTTTGCAGGGAACTGGAGCTGGTACCCAGGGCTCAGCCCTTTGGGGTCAAACCATCCCTCCGAGGGCGCAGCCAGGCTGTCCCTCCGCCGCAGAGGCTGCGTCCTGGTCAGCCTTATCTTTGGGGACAGGCTTGTCCCCACCCCTGGGTGGCTGCCCCCTGGGGGGACAGGGCTCTGCCAGGCACCGGAGCTGAGCCAGACCCCGTGGCTCTGGGGACACCCAGATCCCCCACATCCAACCCCATCCCCTGGGACTCTGATTTTCCGGCCGGGGTCTTCTCCGGAGCTCTCCCTCCTCAGAGCCACGTCTGCCCACCCTGCTGCCATCCCGAGAAGGGGATTTTTTGTGGCCAGAGCAGAAAAAACTTCCTTGGAGCTGCTGGAACATCTCAGGAGGTTTGGGGGACAGCTCACCCCAAAGCATGGCCGGGGAGGCAGCGGCTCCGGGGAGGATGCTCGGACGTGGGAGAGAGCTGGGGACCCGCTGCTAGCTGGGGCGATCGGTGTAGCAGCAATTTCTCTCTCCAGCCCTTTTCTCTCCCTAATTTCCAGGCAGATCTCCCATTTTATGTCTCTATCAGATTTTTCCAGCAGAGCGGCTGGTCCCGCGCCACTGCCCTCGCCGAGAGCGGCCGCGGGAGCAGAACCTGCCCATCACCCCCAGCCCTCCCCAGCGGCTCCGAGCCGTCAGCACCCGCTGATTTATCCCTCATTGTACGGTTACACGGCACAACCCGCCTGCCTTTCTACCCACCGAAAAATAAAACCCCAGTGATGCACTTTAGGAACTCCTGACGAGCCTAATACCGTGCCTAATAGAGGTCACCGCTCATTACGGAGCCGTGTGCCGCGTATTAGCTGCACACCGGGACGCGGAGAGCTTTCATTTCAGACCCAGCGTGAGCTCCCGGCGGCATCGCAGGAGCACTTTGGGGTGGGCAGGAAGGGCAGCGGTTGCGGATCAGAGCGGCTCTGCCCCGGCCAAGGGCAGCATCTTCTTCCCAGCCATCGACCGCCGCCGCCTTCCAGCGCTCATGAAAAAAAAATGACCCCGAGGCCAAGCCTGCGGGGCTCTGAGAGCTGCGGGAGGGAGGATGGGGGCTCAACGGGCGTTGGGGTGGGGGGAAAGGGAAAAGAGGGGCTTGACCCTGCTGCAAACCCCTCCTGGGCTGTGTCCTTAGGAGCCGTGGATTGTCCCCCCCGTCCCTGTGCTCCGCCGCCACCATCCCCGTGCTCCACTGCCACCGTCCCTGTGGTGCCCGGACACGATGGCGATCTCCCCTGGGGACAGCACCCGGGGCGGTGGGAGAACACGTCACGGCCAGACCCCTCGTAAGGGTCCCAGCTGGTCCCAGCCCTCCCAGTGAGGATTATCCCTGGGGACACTGGGAGCCACTGGTGCCCGGACACGATGGCGATGCCTGGCCAGCCGGGACCTTAAAAAACAGGGCGGTGGGGATGGAGCGAGAGCGTCTTCATCGATCGAAACCTGACTCCAGATGAAATCCCTCCTCGGGCGATGGCTGCTGGGCAGCCGCTGCGTCCCTCCTCCTGTCCCCGAGGGGACGGTGGCATCGGCCAGGCTGCGACAGGCTGAGAGGTGACGGGAGACCACCCATCCTTCATCTCAGCAAAAATCTCTCCTTTTATTTGATGGCAGCTCCGGCGAGGGGAGGCACTGCCCCACGGGAGCGGGATGCAGGGAGAAGGAGGGGATGATGTCTGGCTGCGGAGAAGGACCCCGGCGCAGCCTGAATTTTGGGTTTTGCCAAACACGGGCTCGACGCAGCCTCATCTGCAGGGTTTGGGAAGGGCAGCACCCACCAGCCCTGGCCGAAACCCCCCGCAGAGGGTCCCAGAGCACGGTGGCATCCATCAGCTGTCCCTGCATCCCACACCCCGCCGGGAGGAACCCGGCCCCCGGCGCAGCCCCGGCGCCCGTGGCACCTGCCGAGCAGCTGCACCGGTGCTGCCGCGGGCAAAGTCCAAACCTCAACCTTCGGCCGCCATCTGCTGCCTTTCCCGGCTTTCCTCGGTGCTTTCCTCGGTGCTTTCCAGCCGCCCCGGTGACACCGGAGGGCTCAGAGCCACCCTGTGCCAGCAGCAACCAGGCTGCCCATCCCCGTGGCGTCAGGCACCGTCCCGGGAGAGCGGAGAGCTTGGCCAGTGTCTTCAGGCAAAATTTCTCCCAAAGAGACAAGAAGCATCAAATATCTGGGAATAAAAACCCCTCGAAGGGGATGGCGTGGCAGCCAGGGGTGGGGACGGGGTGGCAGGAACAGAGGGGAGGTGGGACATCCCCCAGGCAGCACAGGAACCCCCTCCCCAAGAAGGGGGCTGGCACCCAGGGATGCTCAGGAGGTCGGGGGGGTTTTAGGAGCCCCCACGCACGTCGGCTGCTCTCTCTTCTTCATCCTCACTCCTGCCTGGGGCCAAAGGGGTTTTGGGCATGAATGTGGGGTACAGTCAGGGGTGAGGGGGGCACTGGGGGCTCAAGGTCAGCGGGGGGCTGTGGGAAATGACGCCGTGACCTCGCCGGCTTGTGTCTGTCCAGCCATGCCACCACCTCCAGCATCGCACATTAAATATAATCCATATTTCTGGGCGTTTTCCTTTTGCCCTTTAAATGTTTGCACCTGGGAGAGGAGCGATGATTAATTCATCGGATGGAGAGCAGAGCTCTGGGGCTGGATGGACNCGAGCCCCCACGCACATCGGCTGCTCTCTCTTCCTCATCCTCACTCCTGCTCGGGGCCAAAGGGGTTTTGGGGTGTGAATGTGGGGTACGGTCAGGGGTGAGGGGGGCACTGGGGGCTCAGGGTCAGCGGGGGGCTGTGGGAAATGACGCCGTGACCTCGCCAGCTTGTGTCTGTCCAGCCACGCCACCACCTCCAGCATCGCACATTAAATATAATCCGTATTTCTGGGCGTTTTCCTTTCAATAATGTTTGTGCCTGGGAGAGGAGCGGTGATTAATTCCTCGGATGGAGAGCACAGCTCCGGGGCTGGATGGACAGCACCCCAGCAGCACCCTGGCAGCACCCCGGCAGCACCCCAGCAGCACCCTGGCAGCATCCCGGCAGCATCCCGGCAGCATCCCAGCAGCATCCTGGCAGCCACCGCACTCCATGCCAGAGCCACCCAGGACCCTGAAACCACCAACGTGCCTTTTTGGAGAGCCACCACGCCTTGGGCATCGAAGTGTCACCACTGGCTGGCACCCAGGGGTGTGCTGTCCCTTTGCAGTGGTGTGGCACGGCACAGCACAGCACAGCACAGCACGGCACAGCCTGGCAGCAGGAGCCACGCCAAGCAAACCGCCAGCCTGTGCCCACGGCAAACAGCCCCGGCCACGACGGAAACCTCCCTCCGAGCCCTGAGCAAACGTGACGCCGAGCAGCTGCGCCGCGGGAGCGGCACATGATGAACGCTCGCTCGATAATTAAAACATTTGCCGGGGCGTTCGGTCACCACCGGGCCAATTATTCCCCAATTTCAGGTGGGGAAACGGGCTGGTGAGCTTGTCCATCAGCATCCTTCCTACGCCGGAATAACTCGGCGAAGGGATGAGCATCCTCCCGGAGCACACCTCTGCCGGCACGCCGACAGCTCCGAGCCTGGCCGCTGCTGATGCCACTGGGCTGCCGCTGACGCCGCTCGGCCGCCGGACCGGTTCTGCCCACGCGGTGTTTGCTCAGAAAGACAAACACGGCATCGCGGCGCCAGGCTCCGCTTCCGCCCCGGCCGGGGGACCAGGACCGGCGGAGGAGGGAGAAGGAGCCCTGGGAGAGCCCCGGTGCTGCTGCCGGTTCATTACCGTGTTGATGAGCTGTAACGAGTGCCGGGTCACAGCCCGCTCTTGTTGGAGCTGTGAAGGAGTTGGTTTTCTAACCCCCTGTAATTATTCCTGTTAGGCTCCGAGAATTTCATCATTTTACATGAAATTTCCCCAGGCTTGGCCTCAGCTCGGAGATTAATTTGTATAAAAGGCTTGAGCGAGGGGGAGAAAATAATAAAAAAAAATTAAAAAAAAAAAAAGAAAAGGTTCTTTCGGTTCGGTGGGAAGGGAGAATAAGAAATATCCATTTTCTCCCCATCGACAAAATAAAAGAGAAAGAGAAGAAGAAAGGAACATAATGACTCTTTTCTGAACAGCGTGAAAGCCGGAGCGGCTGGGAACTGAAAACTGCAATTTGTCACTGGAACCCGCCCTTGCCGGGAGCCCGGTGCCGGCACCTCCCGGAGAAATTCGTGTTGGAAATTCGGCAGGAGCCCAGCTCCCGGTGCCGGGCTGGCGCCGCGGGGATGGACCAGGGCAGGATGCTGGGGCTGGCGCAGGAGCTGTGGTTTCCCCGGGCTGCCAGCGAGGTTGGCAGCGGTGTTGGAAGCCGGAGACGCTCCCTGCATCGCCTGGGATGCTCTGCTCCCTGAGCCCAGCCCTGGGGAGCGGGTAGGGGTGGGACAGCCCCAGGGGACACCTCTGGTCACCCCAGCACCGTGCCAGAGCCATGGGAGCATCTCTGGGCTTGGGGTACCCAGGGCTTCAGGATGGCAGGGGCTTGGGTGGTCCAGGAAGTTGGGGTGCCCAGGAATTTGGGATGGCAGGAACTCAGGTGGCTCAGGGATTTGGGGTACCCAGGAGTTGGGGATGGCCAGGGCTTGGGTTTTCCAGGAATTTGGGGTTCCCAGGAATTTGGGATGGCAGGGGCTTGGGTTGTCCAGGAATTTGGGGTACCCAGGAATTTGGGATGGCAGGAGCTCAGGTTGCTCAGGGATTTGGGGTACCCAGGAATTTGGGATGGCAGGAACTCAGGTGGCTCAGGGATTTGGGGTACCCAGCAGTTGGGGATGGCAGGAACTCAGGTACCCAGGGATTTGGGCAGCAGATGTTTGGGGTGACAGCGGTTTGCAGGGTCATATGCTGGGAGAACCACTGGAGAGGTCAGGACTGGGGACATCTCCTGTCTCCACCATGGGGACACAGGGAGTGACGGGGGTGACCGCAGGGCAAGCATGAATTGGGGTCACCTCCACCTCCGTGCCCTGGGATTTTGGCCAACTTTCTCCCTCCAACGGGCAGGGAAAAGCATCCCCCGGCGCTGCTCAGCACCCAGGCGGGTGCCGGCCCCGCGGCAGGAGCTCACGTGTGGCGGCGGGGGGCTCACGCATGGCGGCGGGGGGCTCACGCGTGGCGGCGGGCTGGGCTCTGCCGTGAGTCAGCGGCGTTTGCCACCCACTTGGCCCCGGTGGAAGCGGCGGCAGGCGGGCGGGCGGCGGCGGCGCGGGGCTGTGTGGGTGCGGGAGGTTACGGCGCTGCCGGGATGTCTGTACGTGCGGGGACGGGGATTTTAGAGCTGCCTGAAAAGTGTGTGGGAAGCGAGCGGAGAAAAGCAGAGGGAAAGCAAGGGTTTGTGCCAAGGGTTTAATGAGAAGGTTCCCACAAAGGAGAGGGAAAAAAATAAAAAAAATCAAAATAAAGCTCCACCAGCCCCAAGATGGGATGTCGCTGGCCCAGCTCCGAGGGGATGGGAGAAGCCCCCCAGCCCCCCAGCGAGCACCGTGGTGGGTGACACGCCAGGATGGGCTACGAGGAGCCCACGGTGTGAGTCAGGCGCACGAGACTGGGTCCAGTATCACCCATGTGGCCTTGCTGGAACGTGCAGCGCCGAGCGCCGGCACCTCTCTGCCGGGGAACCCCCGCCGTGGGGTCACACGTGCCCCCGGCTCAGTTCCATCCCAAAATCCATGTGGTTCTGGGTTTCCTCCGCAGGATTTTTCTGTGTTAAGAGTTATTACAAGGAGATATTTCCTGCTTTGGTCCCTGCTGGAAACCCAGCCTGGGGACAAGGAAAGTCGAGGTTTAGTCCCGAGAGCTTTCTTCCCAGCCCAGTACAGAGCCTCCACCTCACCCCGTCCATCCCGCGAGACCAGGCTGGGCTCTGCCCCTCGAGGTTCCCACAAGTCCGCGACCATCCAGACCAGTGTCCCAGCACCATCGCCCCATGCTGGGGGGGTCTCCAAGCCCCTCACCTCAACCGAAGGGGGAAGTGCCCCCAGCCCTGGGAACAAAGCCCCCACCACCGCCATCGTCCCCTGCCCCATGTCTGGGGGCACCTCCCGCACCAGGTGGTGGGGTCACCTCCTCAGGTCCCACCCTGGGGACCCCCAGGGACAGGGCGGGAGGGGGGGTGTCCTGCAGGCCCTGCTGTTTGCACGCCCCCGGCACGCAGCAGCCGCTCCGCAGAGCTGCTCTCCCGTCTGTTTGCTTTTCAGCTGCATCTCTGGAGCAAACTCTAAAGAGCAATAAATGGGCGGGGGCGGGGGGGGGGGCAGGAATTGCCTTCGCGTGCTGCGGGGGGGAGATAACGGCAGCGAATGCACGCCCCGCACCCGCTCCAGGATTCCAGGATTCCAGGCCGGGTTTTCCGCCTCCCGCAGCGCCCGCCGCGCCCGCAGCGCCCCAGCAGCGCCCGCCGCGCCCCGGCACCGGCAAAACCCGGCGCGGATCGCAGCGGAGCGGGGCAGCGGGGACCTGCGGAGGCGGCTCCAGGGGCGTGCGTGGGGGCGACCCGGGGGTACTGTCCCCTGCGCGCGTGGGGTGCGCTCGGGCTTCCCTGGGATTGTCACCGTGTGCGCGTGGCGGTCCCCTCCGTGCGTGTGCGCGGTGTGTCCCACCCTCCCCACCCCGCGTGGGTGCGCTGCGTGGGTGCCCGCATGTCGCGTGTGTCCCGTCCGTGTGTCCCCCCCCCCCCCATCACGCGTGTGCGTCCCATCTGTGCCAGCGCGTGCGGCTGCGCGTGTGCGGGGCTGCGGGTGTGGCACCCCACGCGTGTCCCCCCCCCACCACCCCTCCATGGCCGTACCCGTGTCCCCGCCTGTGGCCGTACCGGTGGGTGCGCGTGTCCCCGCGGGTGGCCGTGCGGGTGGCCGTGCCCCCCTCCCCGTCCACACCACCGACC
>VZTO01013395.1:0-41982 GCA_013400615.1 Syrrhaptes paradoxus
CTTCCTTTTATCTGGAGAGAGTCTAGGTGCCCAGGGCAAACACATCCTGATGTGGGTAATCAACATTAGAACATCAGCCTTGTCTCAGCCATTATCTTCCTTTCTGAAAGCAAAGACCTCTCTGCCAAATTCCTGCCTGATGGCTAGTGGTGGAGAGAAACCAAGACATGGCGTGAAGCTATGATGGGGAGCCTAAGTGTCCTCTGCCCATATCTGATCTGAGAGCAGTCTTCTTGGACACCCATCATCTCAAGATCTCCAGCTGGTATCTACTTTATGCTGTCATGATGGAAGGAAGCAAAATATTTTGGTCACATGCACTATATTCACAATGAGCACATTGGAAATGTTAAGAAAATCCAGAATCTGTAGGTTGAGCACACGGTTAGTCTGGCTAGTCTCTTGAGCTTATTGGATGATCCTTGCTTTCCCTGTCCTTTCTTATCCCGTTATCGATACACTCGATACACTGTAAAGGTTGTTCACTCTGATGCAGCCTCAATAGGTTTGTTTTATTCCTTCTTGTACTATTTAGCAATCAGTGATGCAAGTTTGCCTTAGGAAGATTTGATCTTTTCTTGCAGTTGAGCAAACAAAACGGAGCAAGGTTAGCACACTCTTCCACACACTGTGCTTCATACTCACTTGTTTATCAAGCACAGCTCTGCAGAATTCAGCTGAACTCCATCTGCTTATTTAAAAAGCAGATGTACAAAAATGCCGAAGTACCAGACAGAAATTATCATAGCCGGGATCCATATGGCAATTGTAAAACTAGAAATGTAAAAAGTTCAAGGCAAACAACTCATAAAAAAAGAAAAAAGTCACTAAAAATTTTAGAAATATTTTGCAAAAGTTCTTACAAAATGGAGCTGGTTTTCTTGACAAAAATTTCACAAAAATTTACTTTCTGGCTTTGCGTAAAATAGAAGTCCTTTAACTTTATAAACTATCCTTGTTAAAATAGCCTTCAAATATTTCTCATTGACTAACACAGAGCAACATACACTATATAGAATTAGGAGAAATTATTTTTTTTTCAGCCTAAACATACTCCAGGTTGATTTACATTTAATTGGTCTTCTGCCAAAATTGTCCTTGAATTACAAGTGCATACACAGACTTTCCAAGTCTGGACACTGTGGCTGCACTTGTTGCTGTGAAGGTAAGTTTGAGTCAACGTCAGAAGAGAGGAAGTCAGAGAATGAGCTGGAATGGAAACGTCGAATGAAAAACAGTGGATCACATTTTCCTTTCAAATTACTGAACTTGGAGAGTGACAGGAAAAGTTTCACGCTTAAAAGACCTTTTGTTTCCTGAAAGTTTCCTGGGTTAGACTGGAAACTCTCTCGCTTCTTTTAGCTATGCCGTAATTTTCCGTGAGTGGCAGACAGCTTAACAATAATACTTAACATGTCATGCGGTTCGAAGTCTTGCACAAATACTAAGGAACTCTCAGGAAGATTAGGAAGAAAATCATAGTTAAACACAGCTGCATCTTAGTTAATATTTTTAAATATATGTATTTGCAAAAGGCATGTAATTAAAACTGGGAGGAGAGAATTTTGCTCTCGCTATGGAGTGCAGTTGTCAGTCAAACCATTTTTAGACCTTGGTCTGTGGCTGTGTCTATGTATAATACTTTAGATTGACAGGCAAGTTCCATCTCTGTGGATGCAACAAGCTATTTTTGTATAATAATGTGGGTTTTGATTGGCAACTCAACAATGGAAGAATCCAGCCATCCATGTACCCTTTTTATACCCTGGTTGTCTGCTGCTATACCATTCTACTGTCGTACACACCCGAGCTGTCAATAAAAATGAGCCTAGTGCTCAACTGTACACAACCAGCACAGTCCAGAGGGTCTGAACATCAAAATAAGAATAGTAAAAACCAATAAAATTAATAAAATAACAAAAATTTCATATTCTACCCTCCATGATTGATTGGTTGGATCCTGAGCAGCATGACTGGTGTTTCCGAGCTCTTTACAAAATATATCTTCATCAGTATAACCCTGGCATTGGTTGTAATTTCAAGTATCACAGAAAAGAAGCCTAGAGAGATATGGGAGCAAGTGAGTTTGAAATGTTCGGTAGGGGCCCAGTTCAATGTGTCTTGCTACTCACATCATCTTGGATGACTACAATAAACCCAAACAGCTCCGAGTTCCACACCACGATCTTCCCTGCTCAGTTTCAGCACAACAAAACATTGTTTTGGTTTACCAAGCAGGTTCTTAGGTTTTTTAAAATTTTGATAAGTCAAGCTTGTGGTATGGTTTTTGGACAAAACACCTTTTTTCTTGATTTAAACAATCTCAGTTTGTATTTTCATAATAGATGTGTTCGCATGCTGAGCCATTCCATGCATTTTGAAAAGTATTTTGTCCAATATTAGAGTTCATATCTTTGCCAAGTAGTAATACTGCAATTCATTTACTCACGGCTTTTAATGATAGGTGAGTAGAGCTCTCCTGCCTTGAAATTTTGTTGGGTGGTACAAGTTATTCTTGTAAACTTCCTTTAGTTTCAGTCAAGAGAGACAGAGTTGGAAAGTGATTCATCCCATCCATCTCAGCCAACTTTGTAGGAGGAGTGAGTTGCCCCTGTGTCCCTGGCTATTGGGCGTGAGTGTCCTGCATACTCACTCTACATTTCTTTTGATTTTTCTTCTTGAGTATCATGAGCAGTTGACAAGAAGATGAGATTTTTTAAACCAAGAATTGCTTGATCTCAACCCTGCTTTAAAACCTTGCTGTGCATGTTTGTAGGAGCAATTAAGTACAGACAAATATGACTCTTGTGACTTCTGGAGGCAGATGCATCTTGCCTGATTCAGACCCCTGACTAATTGCTGCCCCTCTCAGATAAAGAGTTCCCTGGTGGATGCCAGTGAAAGAACATTCAAGAGATTTCACAGGCGCTGTTTCTTAACCTCTCCCATTCTCTTTTAGCTTCAAAAGCCAGTTTGATTTTTCTGCTTAGTATCTACCTTTATGACAAGAAGTTGAAGCAACATTTGCCTATAAGGACACAGCAGAACTGCTCCATCTTAAGGTTACTTTAGAATTTCAAGTATTCATTTATCCAAGACCAACCTTTGCGTCATTCAGAGTAAATCCTGACATGCCTGTTTCAAACGTTGTCTCACACCTTTTGAGTTGCTGAAAGGACAAAAGGAATGAAAAGAGGATGAAAAGTTCACCTTGTTAGTATGCTCCTGTGAGGACAGGATGATTTCCCTGGGAGTCTATCACCATCACCTTGAAAAATTAATTTGGGCTAAGGGAAGAGTGAAATGCAAAATGTAAAAACAACAGTAGGAAAGATTGGTACTGGCAGCACACTGCCAAAGGCTGGGAGTGAGGGACAGAGATTAGTTGTTGTGCTGGTTTTGGCTAGGATGGGGTTAATTTTCTCCCCAGTAGCCAGTGTGGGGCTGTGGTNCACCGTTATGTATGATGGAGCCCAGCTCTCCTGGAGATGGCTGAACACCTGCCTGCCCATGGGAAGTGCTGAATGAATTCCTTGTTTTGCTTTGCTTGTGTGCACGGCTTTTGCTTTACCTGTTAAACTGTCCTTATCCAACCAATGATTTTTCTCACTTTCACTTTTCCGATTCT
The DNA here is from genome assembly GCA_013400615.1 of Syrrhaptes paradoxus. NCBI lineage: Eukaryota > Metazoa > Chordata > Aves > Pterocliformes > Pteroclidae > Syrrhaptes > Syrrhaptes paradoxus. Next base: position 3,629 of record VZTO01013395.1, read on the forward strand.
CTCCCCCATCCCACCGTGGGGGGACTGAGTGAGCAGCTGGCTGGTGCCTGTTGCCAGCTGGGGTTAATCCACGACAGTTGTCTTGCTTGGGAGGACACCAGCTGCAGAGTGGATAATACTAACAGGGATGTGGCTTGGAGGAGGCAAGATACCCCAGGTCCTTAATCACACTTAGCTGTCGAGATAGCCCCTAACAGGGAGTCTGACTTCTCTTGCTCTGGTGAATAAGTGAATTGGTGGTGAAAAGAGGCTGACGGAGTGTCAGCAGAATAACAGTAAATAACAGGATGACTAACTGCTGAGTGCTTGGTATTTCTGTCTGGGAATGACTTGTGAAACCAAAAGAAGAAATGCGTAAATATCGAGTCCCAGAATCACATTTTCAAATGCAGGTATGTAAAGTGATGAAACAAAGCCAATATCTGAATTTTTAAATTAGCTGCTTGGCTTTCAACTACTGCAGCAAATTTGAAGTCAAAAAATACCAGGTTTGGATCTTTTCAGGGGATGTAGATTAAATTTTTTTTTTTGTGTTGGGATTTTACTGCCTTTGAGGGAAAGATGATTCTGTGGCCAAAGAGGACATGTCGTTTTGCATATATTAAACTGTTCATAAATGTCCGAGAGAACATTTCCATCCTATCACATGTCTATTAAATCACATGGTATCTTACAAAACTGAGTTCCACCACAGCTGGTGGAAGACATCCACTATCTTTTCTAGAAAGTGTTCAGCTTGTAAGAGCATTCTTTTTTTTTTTTCTTCAATTCATTGCTTTTTTCTTCTTCTACAGTAGATCTTGATTCATCTTTTCTAAGAAGGCTGCAAAGTTCTGCTCCCACATATGCAGAAAACATTTTGATACTTTTAGTGAGCACTAACCACAGCTGTAAAAGAAAAAAAATATTTATTATAATAATGTGCTTGTATATTTATCTTCAAAATTTCAATCAGTTCAAGCAAAGAGGTTTTCCTTTATTCTTTTAATTAATAACTTGAGTATAAATGACTGATTTATATCTTGGTAATAACATTTTAAGCTGAGGAAAGCTAATACAGGCAAAATAATTAAATTTGACAAGTGTCAAGGAACTCCAAATTGCACTATGATGTAGTTACATTTGGTAATATTCCCTCAAGACATTTAGAGTTTAGAGTGACATGTTTTTGCTAAATACTGCAAGAGTTTAAGTAGAAGAAAAAGCATTTCAGCAAATAGATCTGAGACAGTTCTGTGACTGTGTTGCATACTTATGTAAAAAGTTCATTTCCTAGCATTCCTCAGATTAGGAAATGAAAACAAAATAATTTAATCACCTCAGGTTTGATTTATGATGGACATACAAGTTTATAATAAATATGAGGGCTTCTGCTCATCTACTGAACTCAATATTGCTTAAAGTGAATGGGCAGATTAAGAATTTTTACAAAACCTAATGAAACTGACTATGTTTACATGTTAAATATTGCTGAAAAATAATGGGAACTCCATCTAGCCATTGGTCTACATGCAGATTAAAAACTTAACATTTTTTACATTAAGAAAAAGAATTAATACCTTAGTTCAAATAGTAGAAGTCTATACTTGAATTACAGGGTCTTATCCTTTTGTATAATCCATCCTTCATGAAACAGGAAGGTTTTTTCTCCATAAAACACTGTTTGAATTAAATTGTTTACCAAAAATCTGCAAGACGGATTGTTTGGTTTGTTTTGGTTTTTTTCCAATGGTGTTCTGGTTCCAGTCAGAATGGATGAGGTTTCTGTGGACATCAGAGTAGTTGACTATGAAACAGAAGAAATTCAATTAAGGCGCTACCCAGAAAGAGTGGCGTTAATTAATGACAAAGCAGCATGTGCTGCAACACAGCAACATCTGGATCAAAGCAGAAGTTTGAAACTACCCACTGAGTTGTCTCTTGGTCTTGTCAAGAAGGCTGGTGTAATACCTATCACTATATGTTTTCAAGAATAGTTTAGATAAATATTGACCAGGAGTGACCGAATTACACCTGATCTTATGTTGGGTGAGGGGACGCATTACACAGCCTCTCCAGCACTGGTTTCTGTTTTTTGGACTGGTCTGTGAATCCACACTGGAAGGCTCTGAGTGGGCTCTGGACAGCTTGCATGCTCAAGCACTCCAGGATTTTGTCTTCATTTAATCCATGATGAGCAACCATGGGTAGGTTTTCATACGAGTTAACGATAAACGCATTTCTGATCCACGTTAGTTGAAAATCAGTCAAGATCACCTTTCTGAAGTGTGCTGTTTAACTTCACAAGCAAAAAGCAATTCCAGAAAATTGCCCATAGCCCAGTCTATGGTGGGCTAAAGAGAGCTTGCAAACAAACACTGTTGGAACTCTGTGATCTTGTTACTGGCTGGGAGATTCATTGCTTTTTACATGCACAATCTGGTGACGATGGGAATTAACCAGCAGGTACATGCTAACCACATTATTATTCTGTTTTTTCTTACTATTTATTTCATCTCCCATCTGCCCCTATTTGTTCTTCTGCTGGAAAAACAACGTTCCTCTGGGCCATGTTGAAACCTTTTACATTCAGATGAGGAAGGCAAAAGAGAAGAGGCAGTAGGTGGCTTGTCCCTTCAGGTTGTCTCTTTAATATTAAAAAATATATATGTTTTGGGTTTTTTTTAGAAGAAAATAGGGAAGTTCCTGTGTAGATCCCCTGCTAGCCTTCCATAGTGCTTGTTTCTGTTTCAAGCAAGGAAAAGGAGAATAACGAGGACTGAAATGCCATTGTAAGCACCTAGTGCTGCAGAGAAAGCTATTGCCTGGGTTGCAAGGATCATCCATACATTGCCTGGAGAAGGTCACGAGCTATAATTTATTTTCCTTTCCAGCAATGTCGTGCAGTGCTCAAGCTCATGATTCACTCTTATCCATACAGAAAGATGTTTGTTTCTGCATTGAGTTGTTAGGGTTAAAGGGTGCAGTGGGAGCATTTATTTCAGTTGGACATTTCACTTTTAAATGCTGTTGCCATTTCCACACAGCAGTAAAAGCGTTCGAGGGTTTGCAAGAGGGATGGTGTTTTCTTCTTAAAAGATGGCTGGGTGCAGAAGCTGTGGGGCTTGCAAAATTGTGCCCAAGAGAATAGGTGCTGGTAGGAGCTGCATATGTGTGGAGTGCAATCTGATAATTGCAGAGAAAAACAAAAATGTTGGATCATTTTGCCGGGCTAAAGAAAATCCCTAACTGACAGTGGTGTCCTAGGAAAAGATATGATTGTGACACCAAAGGAAGCAAAAGGATAAGAAAAAAGAATCCATTAGTTATCTGGACTGGAAAAAAGTTCATGCCAAGGGAGAAGAGATGTTTCTGTACCTACAGAGGCAAATAGAGATAACCAGATATTAGAGCACAACAAAGAAAAGTCACGCAAATAAAACCAAGGAACTACAGACGGAAGGAAAACAAAAACTGGAAAGGTGATATCAAATTGAGGAAGAAGAAAATCTGCTAGCCAGGCACTCATTAAAGAGTAAGATTTGCAGTCTCTGAGTGCATTCAGAATAAGAACATGCTGTCTCTCAGGAGGAAGAGCACAAATGTAGACCTGAGGCTAGAAAAAACCCCCAAAGGAGCCAAGAAGACTCCAGTCATCATCTGGGAGAAATTATGCTGCCAGATTCCCAAATAATGGCTCAGCATACATCTCCGGGAGGCATACTACCAATTGGGATCTCAGGATGTTGTCATGGCAATCTTGCACTTCCCAGAGGAGGAAAAGAAGGTGGTAAAGTGATGGTCAACAGATGGTTCAAGAGCTGGTTCTCTCAGGAAAGTTTGGAGTATTTGGCCCTACGATAGTATGTTTCTTGGGAAGAGAGTAACTTGACTGATAATGAATTTTAGAATCAGAAAGGACAGGAGAAGTTTGGTATTAGTTCAGAGAAGAAAAATTAGGCAAACAATATGACAATGTTCTAAAGACAATCTCTGGCTGAAGGGTGAAGAGCAAGGTTTTTAAGGAGAGCAGTGGCTATGTCATTGATTCACTTGTGTCATTGACCTCTTCATAACAATGATATACAGGAAACTAAGGCAGAAGAAAAAGAATACAAATTGCAGGTTAAGACCTAAAGCAAGAAGCTGTAGGGATAACATAGGTTACTAGCAAAAAATGTTGATAAAGGAATTGGATTAGAAAGCCAGACTTAATTGTCTGGTTCAGCAAAAGTCATTAAAAAAAAAAAAAAAANAAACCCTGATGTTAAGCTAACATTGGGACATTTATGCAGGGATAAAAATAGACTAAAATAAGATTTAAAATTCCAAAGCAAAACTACTGATGGCTGAAAGAGGTGCCTAGTGGTGTTAACTCAATTGAAAAGTTTGAAGACCTGCATACAGAAGCTTTCTAGAGCTTCTTTAATCCAAAGATGCAAAAATAATAAGGACTTTGTATATTAAGCGAGATGAAGCACAGTAATGAAGAATTCCAGGTTTCTGCCTCTGAATAATTAACTCTAAAAAACCCAAACAAAATGGCTTAAAAGGAATAGAAAAAAAGGACTGATCAGCAAGCAATGATAAGCTCTTGGGGTCAAGAAGGATACGATTATAAGGTAAATTGCCAAAAGTCAAGTGGATGTTTATGAAACAATTGACAATGGTTCTTTTGTCCTATAAATAAAAGAGAGTGAAGGAAGAATAAAAGTGGTTGCTACACAGAGAGACCCACAAATTATGCTCATACGGCTAGAAAACAAAATAAATATTCTACATTATTTTGCAACAAAAGCGCATAAGGGAAGGAGAGGACAGTACAGAAAATGCACAACAGTGGTAGAAGGAAAATGTAACATGCTCCAAATAGGTTGGCCACATCATTTTAGTGATAGTTGTATTATCAAGCAGCGGGAAGTGTGACTAAGACAGGACAGGCAAGGACATTAAAAATGAGACAAAGATTGAAGAACTGGTATAATTGAAATAAGGAAACCAAAAGAACTTAGCTTATTTATCTGAGAACAAGCCCTGAGAGAGGATATGATTTCTGTCTCTACACTTGTCAGGACAACCAACAAAAGGGGAGATAAAAGGAGCTATTAGTGCTAAAGAACATGTTGTCACAAGTGCAAAAAACTATATTATTTTCCATGACCTAACCGATCTTAGATAAAGTTGGGAAGAAAGTAGAAGACGGCTCATAGCTCCTAAATTTCTGACATTCTGAAACAGTCTTGCTTTAAGACAATAAGATGATAAAAAAATCTGTATTTTAGTAGAGATTCATATAGAGGAAAGAGTTAGAATTTATTGAAGAACCAAGATAAACAGGGTGAAAATCATTTGGGAACATTTGTGAATTATACAGAATGGCACATAGGCTGGGCACAACTACCAACTCCATGCAGATGTCCAATATACTCTGAACTATCTTGAGTAGTACCTAACACCTGTTAGGCAGCTGAATCGCTCTTCTCCAATGCAGACACCTCCACCTGAGCAACTGCCTGATGGCTGTGTTGGTGGTCAATAGAGAGCTTCAGATATGTGTCATCTCTCCTACAAAGACCACAATAACTAGCTGAAATGCAGATGCTATTGTGTAGTTGAACAAGATGAGCTACATTTGGACCGTACATCTCTCAAGTGTTTTAAAAAAAAATACAAAGGTCTAGAACTTCACCAAAAGCTATGGTTATTAATGAAGATTGAGAAAAGATGTGGCAAGAGTCTTCCACTAAGTTGAAGGCAGCAGAGTTAGAAACAGACTCTTGTTCCGTGTATGTGGGAAAGGAGAAATGGTTTAAATTACAGTAAGAGTGGTTTGCATTAGCTACCTGGGAGACTTCTCTAAGTGTAAGGAGAGTTAAGTCCTAGAATAGGCTGTGTCATGGGAAATTGCACCACTTCCCACAAAAGGCAGTCATGGGAACTGTGTGAAAGTGTTTCTCTCATAATCAGCTAGACACCAGGTTGACAGTTTTCAGGTAGTGATTGAGATGATCTTCCAAATCTCTGCTAGCACTATTTTTTACTGTTTCTGTAGTTAAAATTGTATCAGACTTACAAATAATTGTTTAACATATTGCTTCAGATTTTCTTGGATCTTTGAAAAGATGGGTCACTTATTCCCTCAGAAGCTTATGTATTTTTATGCCCCCAAACATTTAAAATGGGGTCAAAACAGACGGAACAATGAAGGCAGGATATATGTCTTCCCACCTACTTTGAATTTGTATCCAAATGGTTTCTTCCCCAGAATCTCTTAACACCTTTGATTTTGCTCACACACCAAAAACTTTTCTTTTTTTGATCCCAGAAATCCCTACTTTGATTATTCAAGCTAATTCCAGTGTAATATCTCCCATATAGTCTCTTCCCCTCTTCCTATAGTTGTCACCTCTTGTGACCATACTTTACGACCTTCAGCATTGCCAGTTATGACAATGGCCTCATCACGCAGGTTTTCTCAAACATTTTTAACATGAAACCATGAATGTCAGATTTCTACTGAGAAGACAGATTTTAACTTTAATTTTCATTCATGTTTGCAAGCAGAGTTGTTGTTTTAAAGGAGTCTGAGGTTTATACTCAACTTGCTATGTTTTGTAGAAAGTCTACATTGCATTATCTTCACCTCGTTTGGATTTTACATCAAGTTATATACCTTAAACTTAGAAACTAGGGTGAACAACATTTTATTTCCCTAGTGAAGACCTTGCTGATTGGAGAAAAAGTATTCAGCTAGCTTTCTTTAAAATTCTGCCCTTACTCTTTGTGTTGATAAAGGTAACAGTGCTTCCAGAAGTGTTAGCTGCTCAAGGTTGGAACCTTCATCATGCAACATGGTGGGAGCATGTTCTTCATTCAACCTTTTAACCTGGCCTGGAGACACATAGTGGTGTTTTTGCAGTAAGGTTGAAGGAATGATGTGAAGACTGGCACCCTAGCCAAGCCAAGGTCCTCTAAGGTAGAACACCAAGATTCAGAGTCAGAAGAGAGGCAGTGGATATTTAATTGAGTGGGTTTGTTCAGATCTGCACCTCAAGGATGGCTCATCTTCCTCCACGACATGCAAAGCAATAGCCAATCTTTTTGTCACATCTCTCTGCATTACTCATCTCAGAGTTTTTAAGAGTCAACAGTGGCTCCAGAGACGGGGATGGAGATTGCAGGTCATTTATTTACATTAAATGAGTAACTGTTGCTTGTCCATAAGCTATGTTGGTACTTGGTGTCGGATTTTTTCTGAGTGCCAGCTCAGGGTGTGTGTGTGAGCCATCATCTTGTTTTTTTGCAGCTTTGGGGAAGGCTCTGTGAGTCTGTTTGCACTTTACTTAAGGACAGGAAGATCCTGGCATTGCCTGAAGCCTCTGAGTGGCCTTTAAGTCATATCTTATCATGAGTTTTGAGCCTTTCCGAAGAGCATTGTGTTTCAGCTCTTTTGTTCCCCTCTGTATTCCTGGCTTTTGAAGTCTTTAGTGCTCTCATATGTTTGACTATTCTGTCCTGCGAATAATAGCTCTCAAGTGACACTTGAGTTACTGAATCTTCTCTTGCAGTGGCTGTGTACAGTCACAGACCTCAGGGAAAGAAGAGGTAATACGACATATCATGAAAGCTTGTGTATTTTCAAAGGCTGCCTCCAGAAGCTATTGTGGGTTAACTGTCATGTTGAATTACTGCAATAAGTTTTGCATGCTCCCTAATATTTCTTTATGCCTTGTTTGAAAAGACTGTAAACCTTTTACGGATATCATTATCCCTTCTTAATTGTGTGTCTGGTCTCAGGATCTAGGAACCCCCAGACAGGACAGAAGAAGGGAAAATGTCCTGCATTACCCAGTTTTTACTTCTTTGAAGGATGGTGAAAGCTGTAACATGGAGCTATGCAGAAAAACTTGTTAATCTTTGTTGCACAGAAACTGGAGAGGAGTTTCCGAGATGATGTAATTTAGAAAGAAGAGACAGATGTAGTTGATCCTAACTCTGAAGAATGTGTTATCTAACCTTTCAGGGCCCCTCTAACACCTTTTTTTCCTCAAGTAGCAGTATTTTTCCTGCTTACCCTGTCTGTATGAGTGTCTAATCCTTCTTGGAATTCTGCAAAGATTTGTATTATGAAGTCCTCTAAGGAAACATTTCCACTTATCTGTTGTTTTCTGATTGCCTTACTTTCCTTCCTTTTTGTTGTTGCAAGAAAGGGGACACATACAAGTGTCTTGCCTTCATTTGCTAAATAATTAATTAGTTTGTGTACTTCTTTTTTATACCCCACTTCTCTCAAAACCAAATAGTGTCCAGGTTAACAAAAATAATTACATAATTTAAGAACTAGAAGGTTCTTCTCATTTCATTTTCCCTTCAAGATTAGTCTAATCACTTTCTAATCCATCCCCTTTTGGCTGTCTATGATTTAGTTATCCAAATCCAATTGCATTTATTTCCACTTAATCAGTTATTTTATGGTCCAAACCAAGACTGTCACTTATGATAGCTGGTTATCCAAAGTGTTTTAAATCGATTTAATTAATTTCCATGTAATCTCTCCAAGAACTTTTGGGACATTTCTTCCTACACCAATTAGCCTCTCAAATTACTGCATGTTCTCATTAAGAAATTTCCTCTTATCTTTCAGTTCCTATGCACATAGCTGTTGAGTTCACGGCCCCTTTGGTAGTTGAGCAAGCTTGCAAATCATGACCCATGAACTGCTACTCTCCCTTTGTATTCATGGATTTTCCTCTGAATGTTTTTTGCAGAACAAGGTCACAAATAGGAGGTCGAAGAACTATTTGGCATGATAGTCACCTGGCTGCTTCGAGATAAATGTCTGCTTCACTCTGAATTTAGCCATGCAGCAGGTTAAGACAGGCAACACGCACTGAAGTATATCCTTACTCTTACTTAGCGTAGTTTATTTTTCTTTGGATACTATTTGGACACTTTTATATATATATATATATAAATATAAATCAAATTTCGATATATATATATAAAATGTCTAAATAAAGGTATATACAATCATCTTCTCTTAATATTTGCAATATTACTACTTGCCTTCTGTAACTAGAAAGTTATAAGCTTTGCTCCCCTACCAGTTTGTGATATTCTATTGATTTATAGCCTTCTTTCAGATTATCAGCTAACCCGACTGACCAGATGAATACACTAGCACCTCAGTTTCTTATTATGATTATTTAAGACAGAAAGAGGAGTTTAGTACAGCACAGAAGAGTGAGAACAGGGCAGCCAGGTTACAATCCTACCTGGAGATGGAAAACAGGGGAAAAAAAGAGAACCACAGGCTGGATGTGGGAGAAGCAGAGTTCATGGTGATATGTCGGTGTGATGACTCACTGTTGGTTTTATGAACCTCAAATAATTCTGTGTGATTAAATATGAATTGCATTTAAACATTGCTTGCAGGAAATTATTTCCCTTTAGTCTCCTTAGAGGGCTTGGGCAGGAAAAGGACAGACACTCCCCCTAGTGTCCTGCTGTTTAGAACAGGATAAAGTTCAGTGTGTGTCTTTTTTGGACATTGGCTGTCATCTTCCTTGATTTGTCACATGCATGCTGATTCCAGTCTGCCTTTTAAAATCCTTTCCACCTCATTTGCTCTGAACTGATTGCACTGAAATGAAACAGGAACTTCCCTGCAAAAGTTTCCTTTGAATCAGGAGGAGGACTGATGACAACAATTATTTGTACTGTTGTAGGACTTCAGCAGCCTACTCAGAAGCCAGGGGTGACAGCACTACAAAAACCAGGAACAAAAAGATCGACCCTGCTGGAAGAAACTTATATCTGATACGTGAAGATGATGGGCAGTAAAACCATCTGATACGTGAAGATGATGGGTAGTGACTACACACTCATATTGGGACCTGAGATGTTCTGGGATGGCTAACAAACACACGTTTATGGGGTTCAGCAGGCTAAGGAGAACTGAGGTCCCTTTCTGTCCCCGTCAGTGACAACGAGCAGCATGAGCCCAGTGCTTTACACCCCGCACAGTGCCCTGGCTAAGGAAAAAGCTATTTTGTACAGTGCAGTGGAGCTCCAGGGTTAGTTTTGGTTTGTTTTTGACATTGCCTATTTCTGTGGAAATGCTAAGCAAAACCTTGGGCCATAAATCCAACCCCTATGTCACTGGAAATGTTTCTGAATCTCCCAGTGAAGCCTGCTTGGTTTTCTCTTTGACACAAAATCCAGAACAAAAAGAAGAGCTTTGCAAGCCAATATCCAATATTAACAATATCCTTGACAGCTGCTCAGGTCAAACCTGCTGTATTCTGTTGCTGTAGTTCTTTGTGTAGATGCATTTTTTTGTTTAAATCGGGGGTTAAGGAACAATTGTTTTTCATAGGAACACACTTGTTCAGCTGTGGATGGACTGATTCAGCTGGAAGCAAGAAAAGTCTTTGTCCATTACTGACTATTCGTTGTGTTTCCACGAGGCAGTCCAGGGAATAAAAACATTACACAAAATGACTAATATCCAATTATTCAGGACAGAGTGGTGAAATACTGCAGCTGAGCAATTTATGGAACTGGACACTTCTGCCTTTGCTTGCCTCTGAGTGGGTGAGAACATAGGAGGGGTTTAGAGAATAGAAAAGCCCTGAAGAAATAGCTCATTGACATCAACCTACAACTTCAGAAATTACAGGGTAACTCCCAGAGGAGAAAGAGAAATAACTACAGACACTGTTGCATAAGTGATCACTGACCAACCCTTTTGTCTGGGATGCTTGCAGAACCCAACTGAAAGTTTGCAAAATGATGATAAACATGAAATGCTGAAAGTTTAACTGTCTCCAAAGTGTTTCAAAAATAACACGTTCACAGCTTTCAGATCAGCTTTGCATCAGGGGATGTTTCTTTGCTTGGGTGAGGATGGTGACACCTTCTTTCTTCCAGCTAGTTTTGTGCCCCTTACTGCTGGGGTTGTAGGTAAGAGAGGCAGGGGAGCAACAGTAGTGTGACTGGCAGGGTAAAAATGGTAGGGACAAAGCATGGAGAGGGGTAGATTTGGGAAGGGAAGAGGCAAAAGAAGCACATGAAATAGAGTAGAAGTAGAATATAGCAGAGAAGAGGTGGGTGTTAAGATCGATTAAATATTTAGTTCCTTTCAATATTTAATTTTCTATCTTCCTGGCTAACTTCTTTCCAGAACAGAGTGTGCTGGAAGAGGAGGTTATGTTCTGTAAGAATAAGGAGTGTCGCTGTCAGGAATCAGGAATCAGGTGAGCACTCCACGCTTTGGTTTCTCAGCCATAGAATAAAATAAAAACCTGCCTTGTGGGGACACGGAGAGGTCCAGCGAGCCTAAATCCTTCGAATAGCTTCAGGTGAGAAGAACAGCAAAACCTTGCCAGGAGAAGGAGGATGACAAAGCCGCTTCCTTCCATCCCAGGCTGGATGAGGCTTTGGGCAACCTGGGCTAGTGGGAGGTGTCCCTGCCCATGGCAGGGGGTTGGAGCTCGATGATCTTTAATGTCCTTTCCAACCCAAACCATCCTGTGATTCTATGATCCTTCTGGGGAGGTGGTTCACTGCCCACAGCAAAGCCCATGGTCCTGAGAAGGAGGCTGTTCCCAGGTTCATCTTCTTTCAGTTTGTTTTCAAGGCAAGCAGGCATGGGGAAGTAGTGCACCTGTACTGCCGTGATGCTTTCATCTTCTCGTCTGCTGGCCTTCGTTTGTTTGCTGTTTCGCTCTCATCACACTGCAGCTATTTCTCAGCGCTTTGTACTCAGCCTTTCCGGGTGAAATCCTACAGAGAGAACACACTCTGGGCACTGTAGTCATAATAACAGTATCATTTACTTATCCAAATATATTTGTGAATGACACTGTTTTGTTCAGCAAATATCCACTGCTGCAAACCAGTTGAAATCCATGTCACACAGAGGCCCATCAGTGTGTTATTCTAAAGGGGCACAATCAACTTTTCTGGTTTTTCAGTTTAATTTTTTTCTCTCAAGTCACTGAAGTGAGAAATACTTGTTTCAATCTTGTATACTTGTTCTTCATTTGGATCACCTACTCAAACATTCCCAACTGTGAACTCATCATCCCATCCCTCCTCCATACACCCCTTCCCACCTGTGCTGCTGTGACAGCAGAGTAGCATCTTATCCCATCATTTACCATGTTCATTGAAGGCTTTGAAAAATACACCAGGGAGAGGCAGTTTTCAACCCCAATTTTAAATTTGCAACAAACACATAGGTAAGAGATTTATCAAAGTGTTTAAACTGTCCTGGACTGTACATCTTAACTCTCTGCATAAGAACTGAATAGCAGTATCCTCTAGAAACGAAGGTAGCCCACAGACGTTCTTTGTCCGAGAAGAGATATGAAAATAAAGCAAAAAATACCTGTTGAAACCTCTCTGAGTTTGTCCTTATGTTTCTTCGAAGTGAATTAACTTCCAACTCAAACTATTCTATGATTGCACTATTCTAATTAATGTATAGAACACCTCGCCGTAGCGCTTCAAAGGAGAGGAAGAGCCAAGTGAGCACATGGGACACTGCAGCTGCAACCTGCCAAAGCAAACAAAGGTCAGACCGGGAAAAGACAAACACTGCCTCACAGAAATACTGATTTCCACCCAAGTTTTAATGCAATGTCTCTTGTGAGCCATTCCCTGACACATCTTCCCCTGCTAATAATCTCCTGCTCTCTGGAGAAGCACTGGGGACATGGTGAGACAGGCAGTGCCGCCTCTGACAGCATCTCCTGGCTCTGCGCCACTTGTCCCCCAGCATCAACTCTGCCAGTGGCTTTGGTGCTTCTCATGTCAGCCTGCCAAAAAAAATGAACAGTGCCCTAGTGGAAATAATCCTGTGTGCAGAATAAGGCTCCAGGAAATGAGTTTTCTAATGTGCAAGCTTAATACCTTAGAGATTATTGGGTGTGACTAAGCCGCCTGTTGGCACTGGGTACCTGCATGTTTCTCACGTTATCAATTATCACTGCCTATCCCCCAAAAACACGTGTACGTGCCCTCTTGAATGGGATGAAAGTCAATTATTTTGCAAAAGATGCTCTGAAGTTCTGTCCCTCTGAGGGGTCTTGGGATCTTTAAATCATTCCAAGTTTCCTTTTGAAGGATCCCAAGGGTACCACTTCTCTCCTGCAGCCTGCCCACTCGCCCGTTTTTGAAGACACTAGCTCAGGTGGCTGTGTACCACAGTACAGCTTATGACAATAAGTTATTTTTTTGCTGATGAGTTTTCTGATAATTATTGCATTTTTTTTCTTTTTTTCTGTTTCATGCTGATTTTGTGTTCTTTCTGTTTTTCCTTTTGGCAGTTGTGTTTTGCTGTGAGGCTTCATTAGCATTAAGATAGTTTCGATGCTAAATATCTGTTTCTGGCTTCTACTAGCCATCGCAGCAGGGACCTGGGAAATCTGGGAAAGGGATTCGTCATTGAAGGGTTATGGGGACAGCCTTTGTACAAATTTGAAATCAATTTTTGAAAAGGCAGTGAGTGGCACAAAGGAAATATCATTATGTCCACTTTACAAATAGCAAATGAAAGCCCAGTGAACCATTCAGGGGAGCTTCCAGTGGGGTTGGATGTTCATGTTGGTGCTTGTGGGCCCTGGGGTGTTGCCCAAGAGGACCAAGTTGCTGCATGCCAGATGAGCCTTGGTAACTGGTAACATGCAGACATGGTTTTACAGCTCAGAAACAGTTTTACGAGGGGGAGAGAAGTTTCGAGCAACTCGAGCACTAGTATTACACAAAGGGATGGATATCTGTTTGAATGAGATAACTTTACAGATGGTTTTCCAATGCGTAGTGAGACAAGACAGGACATGGACCTGTGGGAGTGGGTCCAGAGGAGAGCCCCAAAGATGGTCCAAGGGCTGGAGCAGCCCCGTGCGAGGACAGGCTGAGAGAGTTGGGGGTGTGCAGCCTGGAGAAGAGAAGGCTCCGGGGAGACCTTCCAGCACCTTCCAGTGCTGAGAGGGGGCTACAGGAGAGCTGGGGGGGCTCTGGATCAGGGGGTGCAGGGACAGGATGAGGGGGAACGGTTTGAAGCTGCAAGAGGGGAGATGGAGCTGAGATCTTGGGAAGAAATGTTTTCCTGTGCGGGGGGTGAGGCAGTGGCCCAGGGTGCCCAGAGAAGCTGTGGATGCCCCATCCCTGGAGGGGTTCAAGGCCAGGCTGGATGAGGCTTTGGGCAACCTGGACTAGTGGGAGGTGTCCCTGCTCATGGCAGGGGGTGGCACTGGGTGATCTTGAAGTTCCCTTCCAACCCAAACCATGCCATGATTCTGATTCTCAGACATGGGGCTACTGGGCTGCAGAGCCTGCCTTTTGGCTTGAGCTGGTTCCTCCCCTGAGCTCAGGGCTTACTGGGCACTGCAAGATCCTGAATCACAGTCTGACCCTTCTTCAGTTCTTGATCAGGAAGAAGGGCTTCCCAAAGAGGTACCAGGCTCAGTCAGTGCTTGTCAGTTGGCTGTGAGGATGGCACTCACTTATTTGGATCTCTAAGTCAAAATCCATCCTTGGTCCTCATTGCTCCTCAGTCTTATTGGGATTCCATCTCACATCTGGGGATTGTTTTAAGAAAACTTTTGGCACTGGACAAAATTTCTGGCAAAAAAAGTCATTGATTTGTGGCAAATTTTATTTACATACTTTCATTCTCCCTCCTCTCTTCTCATTGCCATCGGTACTGCAAGAGCAGCAGCCCAAATTTACATGTGTCTTGTGAACTATGACATTAAACCAAAGGAGTGTGAGTGATTAAATTGCTCTGGGAATAAATAGTGTTGAGGGCTGTCACACTGGCACTTTTCAGGACACCTATATAACCATTAAAGAAGAAAAAAACCCAAAATCTCTGTGTTTCTCAAAAACCAGCATATTGCCTTTATTTTTCATCATATAGGGAGAGAAGAGGACTTAAAATCAGTCTCATCCAGCTGGGAATTTTTTCCTAGTTTCTCTATTTCTGTTTTTTTTTATTTGTTTTGTTTTTCTCCAGAAATTGAAATTGTCAGGCCAACAATTTAAAGAGTTTCTAACTAATCTTCCTAGACTTACTGTGCCAGAAGAGGATTTTTCTGCAACTTTTCTTACAATCTGGCAACATCAAAGTTTCTTAACATTTTGGATATTGTGAAGACACAAGAGCCAAGTTTTTATCAGGAGATTTATGATGGATTTATTGCAGGATAACAGAAAAGAGCATTTGGATCATTTATTTCTAAACTGGGATTTCACTCAAAATGCCCCAAGACATTTTGTTATTATCACAAGGCTCCTTCTAGGGGCACTAAGCAATACCCAGAGAGACTCTCATATTGATCGACTTTGAGTGTAAAGTCTTCAGGGCAGGTGGCAGATCTTAATCTGTGGCCTCTTGAGATAAATCCACATTCTCCACTTTGAACTGCTGTTCAAACTTCAGTTTGAAGCCAACTTGTAACCTTAAGGTCCTTTATTGTTGCTTTATTTTGTCTCTTTGGATTTTGATTCCATTAGCTGTTGGGTACCATGTCTTCTGTAGTTTTTTTACTTCTTCACATGCCCAATTTGGCTGTTTCATAAAAAAAAAAGAATGTAAATTTATCTTGCAGCCTGGGACAGTGTAAGATTGCATTATTATTATAATTATAATTATTATTATTATTATTATTGTTAATAATAGCAATAATAATAATTTTCTTTTTCATCTGGAGACTCACAGCTGTCAGCAAAATCAACAGCCTTTCCCAGCATTAAATCTATTTTCACTAAGATGACTTTGAAAAATCTGGTACAGAAATTTGTCGTGTAGATTCTCCTTTAAAAACAACTCAGAGCTTTCTTCATTTGGCTCTAAACACTGAACTGACTTTCTTACTGCTGCTGCTTTTGACAGTTCTGAGCTACGTGGCCTTCCTGCATCAGAAAAAACACAGCAGATGATTCAGAAAAGAGCCACAATAATAATTTTTAAAGTCTCACACTGAGAGGGGGAAAAAAATCAGCCCTTTAGTTTATCAGAGGAAAAGATGGAGACTTGCTTTGGTTAAAGCATGTAAGTGGCTGCACAGAGATAGAACACAGGGGAATAAAATATTTTTCAACTAACCAGGAAAAATCTGGATAAACTATAGACAAATTCAAAAGAGAATTACAGCATCTATTGTAACAGCAACTGGAACTGTTTACTCAGGAAAACAGTAGCTGTATCAACTTCAGAAGACTGGCTGTGTTTTGGGAAGATAAGTATTAGTCAAGAACCACACAGAAGAGGGAAATAATGGGATATTTTCATGCAGATGTGTCCGAGTGGTGTCAGATGATGGCTTCATGAGGCTTTTGTTGGATGATGCACCTCTGCATGAGTGCTATTTTACAATTTTAAATCAAAAAAGTTAATTGCAATTCTTACTTTATTCTCTTTGCAGTTTGTCCCTAAGTTAGTTCCTACTGAAAATGTGAGGATTGAAGTGCCAGTTCCCCTTCCCTCGATCAAAATGCAGCCGTGTTTGCTAACCCTAAAGAGACACATGAGCCAAAGAGCAGGGATCTGACTCCAGGGCTGAATGAGTTAATTACTGCTGTAATCATGTTCTCAGAGTGAAATCTGTGTTTTGTGGTGGCTAGTGGTCTTACTGGTCTGGAAGTTGGCGCTGGGATGGGATTAGGACAGGTATTCAGCTGAAAAGAAGGGGACGGGGAGAAAAAAAACAACACCAAAAAAAACCCCAAATTGGAGATGGAATGTCCTTTATATTTACAGTGCATCCATATGTGCATAGTAGAAAAGTAGGGATAGACCCCCAAAGCAGCTTTGGTACGGTTGTTTCAGGATCTTCTTTTGCCTCATACATACATACTCACCAATTCATCACCTGAAATTCTGATCTTGATGAAGCCTATATCCTGGATTATTTTAAGCAGATATAAAGCAGCAACGTTAGTCCAATTTTATTTAATCTTTCTGGTCCTTAAGCTTCCTGAAATCATGAGCAGGTGGATTGGATTAATATTATCATTCTGAGTTGTACTAACATTTGCAGAATCATGTTTTCAACTTTTCTTCCAACTTCAAGACTTTCTGCAGTAGAAAATTGATATTTCTTATGAGATATCAAGAATCTTTAGAGCTGGGGCACAGTTTATATCACTACAAAATCTCTAATCAAATTTGGAGACGAGGCAATTCTGTCACTTGACTTATTTTCAATGCATGATAAGTAGGAAAGTAGCCTATGATCCAGAAACAGATCTAAAGCCAGGGAATATTGTAGCTGTTGCTTTCTGCTCCTAGGTATCAATCTCAAGAACTTGTTCAAAAAATACGACTTTAGTTTGGATTTACAACATATCCTGTGTCACTGATATAGATGCCTTTAACCCTTGTGAAATAAGCAGTGTTCATTCACATCTGTGGTCTGAATTTTCAAGGTTTGTAATTAAGAAGAAATATGTTTTACATACATAAGGGTCTTACTGAAAGATATGAACTATCAAGTTTTTTTTGGTGAAAAAAAATTTATATATATTTATAAATATATTCTTCAAACAAATATTTTTTCCCCTGAGCCATATATTAAAAGCGTGAGAAGCAAAAGCACAAAAACACTTGGTTATTAAAAGCACTGAAGATCCATATGCTCTCTCTTTTCCAGTTCCTATAGCAGCTTGTTGCAATAAATGTATTGGCAAGCCTGTTGTTGGATTGTTTAATAGAGAAATAGAATCTCATTCCGATGCCATAAGTTTCCAAGAATCGCTGGAGAAGTATTTCCAAAGCCAAAAGCCAAACAGGGGAAGAGAAATTAAGTCTTATTTGGAAGAGACAAAGATATGAAAAAATGGACTATGCAGGTTAATAGCCAGCACTAACTGAGTTGCAGGTAAAGATAAACACTGCAACCCTAAGGTGGAAAAGGACCAAGAGTAACTGAGGAAAAAAAATATTGCTGGGAAAGATACATGAAATATAACATTTTGATGGTCATCACAAATTATGTGTTTGCTCAAGTAGTGGAAATTGGGACAGAAAAACTCAGGATGAGGGAGCTCATACACAAGTCAGTGCTGATGAAACACAGCAGATGTTTCCCCAGATGTTTGTGCATAAAATAGTGTCTTTGTACTTTTATTCATATGATGAAAGAACATGCCCAACATGTTCTGGTCGTTAATTTTTCAAGCTGAGAACGCCTTTTCAAGGAGTAATTTTTTATTCTTCAAAGCAAATGAGTGTAAGTACTAAAGAAAATACACCTGT
This sequence comes from Syrrhaptes paradoxus, assembly GCA_013400615.1. Lineage (NCBI taxonomy): Eukaryota > Metazoa > Chordata > Aves > Pterocliformes > Pteroclidae > Syrrhaptes > Syrrhaptes paradoxus. The sequence continues at coordinate 21,876 of VZTO01013395.1, forward strand.
TGCGAAAACACACTTCCATGTTTTCTTCTTTGAAAAGTAGTTGTTTCAACTATTGTATGTGGCACATTAAGTTTCCAGTCTTGAAAAAACATATGCAGAGGTGATCCTCTTGTATTTATCTGTAAAGTTAAGCACATGTCTATGTCTCCCCAGAACCAGAACCTATACGTGTCTTAGTCTAAGTATCTACTGAAACATTTAAGGGGAAAAAATGTATCTTTAAATATTTTAAAATTCATGTAATATATATGATAACTGGATTTTTAGCTCTGTGTTATTTATTAAAGAAAAAACTATAATCATTTGTCTGTACTCTTTGACAAGAGAAAGAAAATATTCAGGGAAAGAAAGAAGCTTTCAGTAAAAATAAATATCTATAGAAATAGATGTCCAAAAGCTGATCGGCAGGAGGGAGAACCTGAGCATGTCTTTATGATAAAAGGTGATCATCTTCTCTGGAGGACGTGAATGGGCCAGACAGCATCATCACAGTGCAATCATTACAGTTGCCTGATCACGTACCAGTGGCAACACCTGGGAGACTTTCTGTTCTCTAGGCGATATGCACTATCCTAACTGGTAAAATAAGAAGAATTAATGGATTCATAGTCTTAGGTCAAAATAATTGCAAGAAACAATGTCTTAATCTCCTGCTCTGTGAAAGAAAAGTTTTTAGCTTTATTGCAACCCATAAAAACCCATCAATTATCTGGAAGTTTACTGTATTAGCTTTGGATGTACTAATAACTATGAAGAAAATAATTTGCTCCAAAAGTCACTATTTTGCCAGTGAAACTGTTTTGCTACACCTGAGCTGATGATGCTTTCACTGAATGTAACTTCTTTTAAATAAACCCTAGCCTGCATTTCACACGTTCAGTCAGCAGGGCTATTTCTGTAATTCTGCTTCCTTTTGGATGGAGGCACGATTGATGTCAAGATCTAACATGTTTCAACCACTGGACTTTGATCTGCTAGTATACTTATCAATTTGGAAAAAAAAAAAGAGTTTAAAAGGAAAAGCAACTAACGGTATACAAGAAATTCTTCAAAGTCAATGTCCAGCTTCAAGCACACATTATGCTAGATGCTCTTCAGTGGACTTTTAGACAGTTGAATTAGCTGAGCAGAACCTAAGCAAATGTGTCTCAGTGATGGACATCAAAGTTAAAGTCCTATAAATATATATATATATAGCTCCTGCTCTTGGTTATGATAATACAACATGAAAATAGCTGTAGCCAAAGGTCCATCTAACCCTTTCTTCTATTTTGGAATGTGTCCAATAATATATGACTAGAGATATGCATTGATCTATGGTGATACTAGTTTCATCCTCTAGATTTTAGCCGCCTGCTTGTGTTACCTTGTTCTCTACGGTTGATGGTCAGTCTCTGTGATGCTCATGTCGCTTCCAAGATTTCAACCTGAGGATGGACCGATTGCTTGGTTCAGTTTCTGGAACAGCAATGGTAAGTAATCATACTCCTCCCCCTGAATATTACCTACCGCCCAAGAGCTGTCTACTCTTCACAGATGACAAATGATGCTCCATTTTATTAGCAGTCATTGCAGGACATGCTCTTCTTCAGTGTTTCATAAATGAGCAAAGACTTTCAGGGCTTAAATTTGGTCTGTCCTGGAATCCCAGCTGACCTTTACCTGGTGCGACTTGTGTTCCAGCTATCTTTGTGTTCTTTGGTCTCTGTACCATATTCTCTCTTCTAAGAGAATCTGGAGAATTCTCTTCCACTGAAAGTGAAGAAACAGGTCTTCTGTTCTTTTCTCGTTGGGCAGCATCTTTAGCTAACAAAAAGTCAAAATCCATGTTAGCTAAAGCTCTGAAGACCAACAAAGCTATGCAATTTGTTCAAAGAGGACAAATTAAATAGTAGTTAGAGATGAAAGTTTTGTTATGCTTGTATAACCCATAACAGCACAGATTTCCCATGACTTGCTGCTCACAAGATCACTGACCTTCTAACAGTTCAACACTTCTTCACAAATCTGCACAATGTGCTTTTAATTAAAACTTGCCTTTGAAACTAGGTCCAAATGAGTTATCCTTCAAAACAAAAGAGTGAAATAGGACCCATCTTTCTGATTTTACTCTGAACCAAATCCTGCATATTTTGTTCCCACCATAAACAACATTCCTCTTGGTGTCACCCTGCTAAAACAAAGCCCAGAAAGTTGGTCTCACCCAGAATAGCAGTGACAAGAAAGGGTTCTTGCTTTGTTAAAGTCAGTTAGAAATCATGTCAAAGCTGGAGAGAAAGACGGAAACAGGATAATGTTTGGTGAGGTTTTCTGCTTTCTCAATGTGCTTCTAAAAACTCAGATTTTTCCAATTGCTGGTCGTCAGGAGATATGGGCATTGGAGCAGGGCTCTGAACTTGTCGAATAAGGAAATAATGGTTGTGAAATCAGGAGATGAAGTTTAAGAACAATATCCTGGTAGCCTTTGGTAAGGGCAGATTGTACTTTTCAGAAATGCTTGCGGCACTAAGTGTCATCTTAAAAAAACAGGTGACAAGACATGGCCAGCTCCAGAAAAACAGAGGAGGTGCAAAGGATGCAAAAGAACTTTTGAGTGAACAGCTGTCAAAATGCATTAGGTTTACAAGCTTCTCTCCAATTTATAAGAAAAAGAGTATAGAATAGTTATATGCTTCATGCTGTACCTGTTTAATAGTAATAAACAGAAGGTATCTGCATAAGTCTATTTAAGAATCTCCAATATTTATCCCAAATGAACAGTCACATGGAAAACACCAGTTTTTGTTCTCTGCCATAAGTGAAACTTCAAAATCACATCACAAAGCACCTGTCTGTACTGCACACGAAAACCCTACAGTGACAATTTTAATTTAAACAGAGAAGAGACAAGAGTTAAAGTTAGGTGGAGTAGCGTTATAAGGGCAATGGGCAGTGTTTAAACAAATTTCAGGTAATGACCTTAAAGAGAAATCTCTTTTGCTTTTCATTTCATTTCAATTCAATTCGATTACATGAATTTAAAAAAAAATAATAATTTAGGAATAAAACCCAAGTGCAAGCTTAGGCTGTAGAATAACTGTGCCTCCACTCAGAAAAAACTAGGAGCTGAGCATAAATGAAATAATTTACAGGGTTTTTTTTACAGTGGCTAAGAGGGCTAATATTTTGTAGCCAATATTTTTTTATGAAAAAGTGCCTGAAATTACAAGATCCTAACAGTAAGGCAACAGTTATGAATTATTAGTGCTGGTCAGTGGTATCTGAACTTCTTGAGCATTTTAGAGAGCAGATCTCCACCCGCGAGCATCGATCAGGGTGAGCCACATAGAAACTCACCAGCATGTGCAGCCACATCCTGGGCTCACAGAAGTCTTTTCTCATCATGCCCTACTATAAGAGGGCAAAAGAAAAGTTGTAGAGGTGTCATGATTTTCCGCACTGTAATGGGCCAAACCAGAAATCTCTGTTGAGTTCTTCTGCAGATTCAGATAAGCATTTAGCCATACATTCCTAAAATACATAATAGTACTTTGCTCAGAAAGACCTTTCCGTGTTCTGGAGAGAGATGAAAACTAGAGTTGAATCCCAAACATAGCAGTTGTTACAAAACTGCTTTCTTTCTTTGTTTCTCTCCTCTTAAAATACAGTTCCAAACCTTCATCAGTCTTATAGTATGAAATATTCTTGTTATCATCTCAAAGGTACTCATGGACAGTTCAATCCAATTGTTCTTGTTCCAAGATTGTTTTTTGACTTCAGAAGATCTTTTTTTTCCCTGGAATTTGTTCCAATGAGGTGCTGATAGAGAACAATCACATCTCTTCATGGCCTTCCTTTTACTTGACATACTAAGGCTGGTTTTCCCTCATTCCTTCATCCCACAAGACACTTCTCAGTCCCCCTGGTCAAGACAGTCTTTCCTTTCACCTCTTGAAGACACAGTCTCACTTGACCATGAGTGGACAGATTTGAACACTACACTTCAAATGGATCTCTTCCATTTCTTATACCGGGACATTAATTTTTCTTGAGTCTACTGGAAACAGTTTTTGGCGTTAGTTTTGCATTCAGCTTCCTCATTGCTGGCATCACACCAGCATTTCATGATCACCCTGGTATCAGCTGAGCTACACCACTGTTGTTTCTCTCTCATTTCCAACTGGTAAACCCACAGCTTGTAACAGAAATGTCTGTGGTCAGACTCCAAGAATGCCATCTTACTTTTTCTTCTCTTAAATTCTTTTGAGCTTTCTTTCAATTTCAGTCTTCAAGGTCATGCAGCTTCTACGATATAAAGTCCTGATTTCTCTGTTAATAGAAGATGTCCTCTAGCTTCATGTCATTGGGAAATTACATTAACCTAGTCTCATTTTGTGCCAAGTCACAAAAGAAATAACAAAAAAGATAAGCCTGTGGCTTATTTCCTGGGGAACACCACCAGTGACTTCTTTACCTGCTGCCTGTTGTCATCTCCCCTTTACTTGGTGTCTTCTCACCACAGAGTTCTGGCAGTGTCTCCATGGCATTCCATTGTATGCTATATCTGCACTCAGCTAGATTAAATGTGTCACATTTTTCCTGGAAAATCTCTTCTATTTCCAGAGAGAGGTATCCAGTTATTCAGGCACTGTCTACCCATGAGAAATTCAGCTTGAATTTTATATTTTTTTTTTCATTTCTTCTATTTCTTCAAAGTCTACAAAGACTCATCCACACACAGTCTAAAAGCCAACTTTTCTAGAATAATAAAACTTTCTTTTTAGGGAAAACTCAGTGTCAGATACATCATCAACCACAAATTTAGTGGAAATCCTTACTCATAGACCTTTGGGTATTTTTCAGAAGACTAGAATGGAGATTTTTTGAATCTTCATCTTTACATGAGTTTTTCATGCTCCTCAGGATGCTAATTTTCTCCTTTTGTCTGGATCTTTCCATGTTTTCCAAGCTGTACGCTAAACACTTTGAATAGACTAGTCACTTAGCTCATGACATAAATGTGGGTTGGAAAATGACAATTCTCCACTGATTGTGAGATACTTAGAGATACAATGAAAAGGGCTGTAGACATGGAAATTGTTCTGTTCATTGATGAATCATAGTCTTTCAAAAGAATTCTGGCTGAAGTATTAGATGGATCTGCAGCATATCTGCTTTTGAATTTGCACTGTGCTCCGTCTTTATTGATATGGGCAAGCAAATATCTTGTGAAATAACTTTGTATTATTGTGGTCCATACAGTAAATAATTTAATAATACTTTTTTAAAAGCCAGTATGGATATTCTAATCTATTTTCTAAATGAAAATATCAAATACATACCAGAACAAGGAAAAGAAAATGTATTATTCTTTCTGAATAGCTGCATCATGCCCACGACATGACAGCATCGACTGTTTTACAAGATTATGAGCAGATGCCTACTTGTCATCAGGGGACTTAGCAGCAACAGTGTGCATTTCCAGCAGGAAATGCCAGATAAAAATCTCATACCCAAGTACATGTAAGGATTCCAATCCGTTCAGGGTATGTAGCTGCTGCTGTAGCATCTGCATTGCAGAAATTTGCCATTATAGCTTTCAGTGGTTTTTTTTTCCTTTTTCTTACTTTTGTGAGGCACCAGTTGACTTTGGGGGCCAGATGCACTGAGGCAGCATAGTTGGCAGTCACCTGCACTAGGTACTGCAAAGACTAAACATCAAATACTTAATTTACTAGTTGTTTACTACTGCATCTGAGCTGCAGCAGGTGACACACCAACAACAACAACGACGGATGTTAGGTTACTCCAATATGAAAGTAGCTTTCTGGTAAAATTGTTTTCTAGTGCAATTTTTTTTTTGAGAAGTAGAGGTACTGCATGTAGAAACAGATATTATTCTACATGCGTTAATGGTTCTTGCCAGTTTTACGGCAGCTTTTACCATCTTTGAAAGCTCAATCATCATCCATAAGCAGTGAGAAATAACTTGTAATGTCTCTTAGTTCTCTAAGTCTCCCAGAGTGAAGTTAATTCAGCCTAGGCCATTTGAAGACATTTAATGTACAAAAGAACAGCTGAATCTCTTCCTTCCATATCGGGGGCTCAACCTTTCCTGTATGTTATAAGGCTCCAGCACAGGAAAATACTATTTAATGGAAAAACGTTTCTGAAAGTTTTCTCAGAACATTTTGTTCTACAACTTTCAAAAAGTATTTAAACTTTTTTTGTTTCAACAAAGTTTGAGATATTTTAATTTCCTGTGTAATGTGAGAACTTCAACGCTGTGCAAAGCTGAACATGACTAACTGATATCAACAGATTTTGCTGGTTCAGGAATGTAATGAAAAACCCAAAGACAAGAAGAAGGCTATGAGCACAGGGCTGAAAAAGTCAGTGACTCAGTTGTCCTGACCACTCTTTATTAAATGTTTAATTGTATTCAGGTGATTTTAAACTGACAACAAACTATAAATGATTGTCCTGGGTTCAGCTGGGACAGAGTGAAGGTTCCTACCAGTAGTTGGTGTGAGGCTGTGTTGGGGTTTGTGCTGAGGAGAAGCTGATCACACACTGATGGGCAGAGCTGCTGCCAGGACACTCAAGGACTTTCCAGCTTCTCTGCTGTGCCCGTGTCTGCAGGGGCAGGAGGAGCTGGGAGGGAGCACAGCCCCAGGGACCAGCCCAGGATTCAACCTCAGGATTAGGATTGAGACTCAAACTGGCCCATGGTTTATTCCATGCCATGCACGGCATGGCCAGTATGAAGGTGGGGATCTGTCTGGAAGTTTGATCTCTCTTGATGTCAGTCTCTTGGGGCTGTCTCACTCTCTCACTTGGTTCTCAGTCTCTTGGACTTCTGGGCTCTTAANGTTAGCCAATGGTCTGTTCCATACTGTGCATGGCATGGTCAGTATAAAGGTGGGAAGTTTGATATCTCTTTTTCTTGATGTCAGTCTCTTGGGACTGTCTCACTCTCTCAGTTGGCTCTTAGTCTCTTGGACTTCTGGGCTCTTAACTCTTTTCTGGGATTGAGGTTTCAGGACTCTCCCTGCCCTGTGACCATTAGCTAGGGACGGGCTGAGCCTTGGTCATTGGGTGATGAATAGAATCACCGTGTATCGCTCATTTGTATATATCACTATTATTCTTACTATTATTATTATCATTACTATTACACTATCAGTATTTTTGTCCTTTAGTTATGAAATTGGTCTTATCTCAACCCATGAGTGGTTTGGTGTATTTTTTTCCCCATTTAGTTCTCTGCCTCATTCCCAGGAGGGGAGAGGCTGACCAAGTGGCTGTGTGGTGTTTTACTGCTAGCCAGGGTCAAACCACAACAAAGATAAAAAAATTAAAGGCTAAAGTATATTAAACACAAATATGGTTAATATGCCTGAAGATGAAATCTCAAAATCTGAAACCACAGATCTTTTATTTTGACCTGACTTGCTCTCCCTTTTCATCTTTTACAGTGAAGTTCCTACATTCTGCAAAAAAAATTAGAAAAGAAGAAAAAAAAAGACAATCACTTGATTGTCCTTCTAGAATAAAGGTAAGAATCATATAAAGCTGCTCTGAAACTGGAAGATTTCTTAAGATATACTGGTGCAGGTAGGGACAGCAAAGTACTAAATTCACTTTAGAAGGAAAAAGAAAACCAACACAGACATATGTAAATGTTCCATAAATCCTCTGATATTTCTCCTAAATATATTCAAACAGCAATCTAAATTCTTGTGCTGCAAAAGCACCTTATCATTCCCTGGCAATGACTCTCCTTTTGGCAGAAACCATACTCCACACCAGAGTATTCTGGAATGTGCTAATTTCACTAAATAAAAAAATAGTCACCAGATTGTACTACTTCTTCCTTCCTTCTTTCCCTGCAAGTCAGTTTTAACTACTGAAGCCTAGTAGAAGTCTGTGGCATCAAAACACTGCGGCATGGTTTAATCACTTCTTTCTCAGCTCATTACTTGGGACTCAGTAGGATCCTTCATGCCAACGTGCTGGAGGACATCAACACAGGGAAAAATAATCTGTAAGACTGAAAAAGGAAAAAGTAAATCCGTACACACTGTTTTTGGGTATGGGTGGTGGGTTTGTTTGGTAGCAGGGAAGGAGATATAGTAATGGGTCCTGTAAGAAGCTGCTGGAAGTTTCCCCAGCTCCAAGCTGGGCCCACCTTGGGCCAAGGCCAAGTCAGTCACTGTCTCTGTAAGCAGCATATTTAAGAGGGGGCACTGTAAATGGAGCCATGCTGTTGTCCTAGGCAGGTCCCAGCCTGGTCGTTTTGTCTGACCAGCCTCCACCAAAGCCCATAGTAAAGACCATGGTGAGGCAGCTGTGCCCCTACAGCCCATGGAACCGGATCAGAGCTTGCCCTGCAGCTCATGGAGATTCATGGTGGAGCAGATGCCACCCTGTAACCAGTGGAGGACCCCACACTGGAGGAGGTAGCTCCATGATAGGAACCCATGCTGGAGCAGTTAGTGGAGAACTGCAGCCTGTGGGAAGGACTCACACTGGAGTAGTTTGCGGAGGACTGTCTCCCGCAGGGAATAGTGTGAGGAGTGTTCCCTCTGAAGAGGAAAGAGCGTCAGAGACACCATGGACTGATCACAATGCCCATTTCTTGTCTTCCTGTGCCATGGGGTGGGAGGGGAGAAGGTGGAGAAATTGGGAACGAAGCTTTTGAACACAGGAGAGGGAGGAGGAAGAGGTGCCTTTTGAAGATGCAGTTCTCTTTCTCATTATCTTATTCTGGTTTTGATTGGTAACAAATTAAATTCTTTTTGTGTTTTCCCCAAATCGAGTGTTTGTTGCCTGTGACCATACTCAATGAGTGGACCCTCCCTGTCCTTGCCCCCTGTCCCTGGGAAGAAGGAAGGTGTCAGGGGAAGGTGTTTTCAATATTTGGGGTTTTTCTCATTACTCTATTCTGGTTTGATTGCTAATAAATTAAACTTCCCCAAATCGAGTCTGTTTTGCCACTGGCAGTAACTGGTGAGTGATCTCCCCCTGTCCTTATCTCGCCCCACAAGGCTTTTGTTATATTTTCTCTCCCCTGTCCAGCTGAGGAAGAGGAGTGATACAGCGGCTTTAGTGGGCACCTGGCATCCAGCTGTTGTCAAGCCACCAGAAAAGATCATTTTGCATCTTGGACGATCAGATTATTGGTGACTTATTGTTGATTACCCATTCATATTTTTTTGGCTGTCAGTTTGTGGAGATCGTAGCAGTGACTGTAAGCACGTAGGCATACATGCCTAAGCAGCATAATCTTCCAAAAACTGAGATGCAATTATCTCTAACAAAATCAGAGCTTTTGTGTAAACCCCACTCTTCCCTGAAAAAAAAAAAAAAAGATTGGTTAAACATCAGTAAAAGCACGTGTAGCGAAGGAAACATGAAGCTTGTAATTAAATCTGACAGGAAGTAAAACTAAAAGCTATTTATACCCCATTAACAAGGAGATGTTTAAATGAACACAGTCAGGTGTTGGGAGAAGTAGAGAAGTGATGCAGTAAATGAGAAAAAGATCTGTAAGGTGGGAGAGAAAATTAATGCGATTCTCCAGAACAAGGGAAAGACCTAAGGGACTTTTTACATTTATTCCAGATGAATCTGGAGCAGACAGTGTAGCAGAGACTCAGAAACTCATCTCCTATGTTATTATGGCATTTCAGAAATGCCGTGAAAACTAAGTAATGAATGTGATTATGGTCAGTTTTGTGCAAAAGCAGGACTGAAGCTTGCACAAATAACCAAATATCTGCACTAAATTAATTAATATTGAATCACAAGCCGCAGGTTTGGAGGACAAGGAAGCTATGAAGATTCACTAACGTCTATCCTCATCGTGAGCATCTGTTCCCAGCAATTTCACATACTAACAAAATTCACTCAATGCACTTTTGGATTATGTTTGCCTTTTTCATCTAAAAAAAAAGATAATCTATCCTGAAGGTCAGCCATGCTCCCCAGGCTTGTAGCCCCAAAATTTTCACCCTTGGGTCTACAGTTGATCTTTACTATCTCTATGATCCTCAGCTGAAATATATATAGCAACTGATAATGCCATAATGCATAAACGAATTTCATAATAGCATAAAGGAATTCATCATGGTATAAAGTGATAGCAGGGTGTCACACAGTTAATAACATCTATAAATGGTGTTGTCCCTTAGTTTCAAAAGTAAGCTGTTTATTATTAGTGCAGTGAGTTAAGATGCCAAAGGAGATTTGTTCTTTCCATTTTTTCCTGTATCTCTTCTCTATGATTTGTAATCTTTGCACAAATGCTTATAGTGCTAAATATGCATTTTTCCTTTTCCGAGTTGTTAACATATTTTAAAATTAGTATCAAATGTACTTTAGTATGTCTGGTAACTATTGCATGCCTGAGAGTCACAACAGATATTTCACCTCAAAACCATTCAAGTTCAGCGTGGCTGAATGTTGATGCATGAGCCAGTGACCAGAAAAATCTTCCAGGATCTTACAGACTTGAATTTTATAATTCATTGTACAAATATAATGTTGCAAAGGGAATATTTCATTGTATTGCCTATTTGCATTTAATTTATTTATAAAAAAAACATGGCATCAAAATTATAGCACTCTGCCACGCTCAGTGTGTTCTTAATGTGAACGGTTCTCAATTGCGTTTGAGTTTAGTACTGCTACATATAAATCCTTGTTGGTAAGTTAAGACTGATGTGTCCTGTTGGTATGAAAGGCAAATTGGGTTTTTTTTTCTACTGTTTCAGTGGAGAATATATCTGTCCTCCATGGAAACTGAAAAAGAAAAAAGCGGATACTAGAGTTACTATTGTTAGCATATCAGAAAGTATTAAATATTAATGAAATTAGTTAGGCCAGAGTTAAAGATTGTAGAAGGCTGTGATAAGAAAAAAGAAGTTATTATGTGTCTACTGTAGAGTGCATGCTGTCTAGAGAAAGCTATTTTGTGAAAAGCAGTGTCACTAAAATACCAGATATTTCATGAATTTATTTTTTAATTCTCCAGAGTTGAGAATATCAATGTACTTTCTGCTGTATCTTCTCGAAATTTCCCTGGAGTTATCACTTTCTAAGAGTTTAGCTGACTAAATGTTCTATTATAAGTCCTTTAAATTCGAGGTTAATTGGCCTTTGGAATAGCTTACACCAAAAAAAAATTATCACCTGAATTCTATTTCATTTTTACATGCTTAATTTCATGTCATAGACATCCTGGAGCATCTTGTCTGGCTGCGTGAGTCATCTGTTTGCCTGTGCTGATGTCTGAGGTATCCTGGTGTAGTTCTAATGGCTTTCCATGTCTATGTTTACACAGCCATGGCTGCTCCTTAGGTGGCTTCTCTAGGTGAACTGGGGCATATCTCTCAGCGGATGCTTAGACATGCTGCTCAGCAGGCAATGGGATGAAGATCTATGACATATCTGGTGTGTGTCAGCTTTATGTATTGAGAAAAGTTGCCTTTGGCCTTTGTTTTGTGACAGTGTCATGGTTTAAACCCAACCAGGAATAAGCCCCACAGAGCTGCTCACTCACTCCCCTGCAGTGGGATGGGCGGAGAGAATGGAAAGTGAGAAAACTTGCGGGTTGAGGTGAAGACAGCTCAATAGGTAAAGCAAAAGTTGCACATGCAAGCAAAACAAATCAAGGAATTCATTCACTCCTTTCCCATTGACAGGCAGGTGTTCAGCCATCTCCAGGAAAGCCGGGCTCCATCACGGTTACTTGGGAAAACAAACACCATCACTCTGAATGTCACCCCTTCCTTCCTCTTCTCCCAGATGTACAACCTGAGCATGACACCCTATGGTGTGGGACATCCCTGTGGTCAGTGGGGTCAGCTGTCCCAGCTGTGTCCCCTCCCAGCTCCTTGTGCACCCCCAGGCTGCTCGCTGGTGGGGTGAGGAGCAGAAAAGGCCTTGGCTGTGTGTGAGCCCTGCTCAGCAGTGACCAACACATCCCTGTGTGATCAGCGCTGTTCCCAGCACAAACCCGAACCACAGCCCCACACTGGCTACTGGGAAGAAAATTAACCCCATCCCAGCCAAAACCAGCAGAGAGAGGTATTTCCAGATGCTTAAACCCCTAATGTTTCAGAGGTGTAAATGTATTCAGTGCAGGTCCAGTCTCTTTTCTTGCCATGGCAAGCTGGTAAGGAACAGTGTGCTACTGAGAGAATGTGTAATTTTCCTCAGGCAAAGGATTTCTATAAATGACAGATGTGTTCCTGGAGAACAGGGCTCTGCTTAACAATGTGGGGCATCCTGCTATCTTCTGACAGCCATTAACTAGCAGTCCTTCTCTCCTGTGGCCCTTGAAGGTTTCAGTATTTTTCTCTGACCAGTTTAGACACACTCTGCTCATGCACACTACGTCCAGCTGATTCCACTGCACAGTCTCTGCACTCATAATGTTCTTGGCTATAGAGATGACTCAGTCACACACAGATCTATGCACAAGGAGAGAGAAGAGGGTTGCCTTTACAAAAAGAAAAATAAAATACATTTCCAGAATGAATACTTATGGATAGTCCAAATAATGAATCGTATACAAAAAGTTAACTAAAAGAATGGGATGATGTCCACTTCAGGAGACACAAAATCATCACACGTATGATGTAAGAAGAGATGGCACCACTGCTTTCAGAGTGTTGTGATGACAACTTGTTTACCATCATTTTGCTTGACTGCTTTTCCAGGATTGATCCTGACACATGTCTGGAAATTTTGCTCAAGCAAAATCCCCACTGAGCTCAATTCTTCCTAGGAAGGATTCAGAAAAACAAATCCCCAAGATGTAATTTGTTGTCTTTCCATGAGGAATATTTATTGTATGTAATGAATAAAACTGTAGACTTTTGTAAGATTTTTCACTTGCATTTTTTTAAGATTAATTCTTTTAATTTGATTTATAACTATGTTTAGTTGATGCAAGGCTGTTGAACAATTTGATTAACTGGTACTGATCATCAAATATATAACTTATATTCATTAGAACCGATGAACTTATATTCATTTTTTGACTTCTCTTTTACCAGCCTAATGTAACGAAAAATTAATTAATCTAGCTACAAGAGATTCTTCACCTGATTTAACTCAACATTCACGGGCTTTGCTTAAAGCAGTGAAGGTAAATTTCTTATGTGGAAGGTGAGTAAATAACTGACTTTAATATTGTACTCAAGGAGTAAATTTTTCTCAGTCAAGCCTTGTTCTTTTCTGTCCATAGGTTCATGAAAACAGAATCCAAGTACTTTTTAAGAAAAGACTCAAAGACCAGGGATAACAACAGTCAGAATTACTCCTTTTTCCTCCTGTCCTTATTTTATCTGTCATGATTGTTAAGGCTATTCTCAGTTTTAAATCTTGCCCTTCCTCATTGTGTTCTCCGCTCTCCTCTCACACAGGGAAACCACCACTTCAACAGCACTTAGCCTTGGCAGCAGAATGGAAGTTTGAAATGCTGCATACTTGGGAACAAAGAATCTGAATTTTCATTAAAGATTATCTATCTCAGCGATGGAGAACAATTACACCGTGACTCAACCTGCATAGCTGTTGTCAAATGATAGCAAAGGACCTCATTCATAAAATTCCCCCAGCCCCATATTTTCCAGACTGAAACATCGCATTTTGTGCTGACACTTCTTTCTCTAATAACAGGAATACAAAAAGCCCCAGAGTGAATAGACATCTGCTAGGCAAAGCACAGGAATGTTCCCTGAACCCCAATGGCTGGTTTGGGCAGATAACAGGAGTCCATTTCAGCTCTGCTCACGCGGACACGTTCAGCATGACAAATCATGCAAAAATTTCCTAACCCCATATATCAGTCATGCTCGTTGGTTATTCATGAGGGTGCAGCTCCTGTCCTCCCAGGATTTAGCTGGACCCTAAGTGTTGAAATCCCTCCTGTTGTCTCCATGTTCCTTCTGCCTCTTTCTGATCCAGAGGAGGGTTGAGATGGAGTTGCCATTACCAGCATACTCCCATCTCCTGTGTTCCACTTCACATTTTCTTCTGTGCTTCTCAAAAACACTCTGAAGGCTGCCACATTACTCCATCCTATGCATCTCTAGGCTTCAGCTTCTAGTTTAAAGTCACCAATTCTGACTTCAGAGGATACGATGTTATTTTTAACTTGGTTCTCCATGGATAACACTAGTGTGGTCATTCTCTTTTAGAGCCCTGAGTATTGTTGGTTTGCTTTTGTGCTGTTCTGTTGTGTACAGACACTTTGTTCTCATGTTACATCTTTCTTCTCATTGTTAGCCAAAAGGACCTCCCAACGATGTGAGTCAGACTGTCTTGATGATATTTTGTATTTCTTGGAGCTCAGATTTATTTATCCTCTCTGCTCCTGCACTGGCAACAGTCTGACTCAAAGCTAGTGCAAGGACCTATTTGCTACACCGAGTGTTTACAAAGACCCTGACATGTAAAGGTATTTAAGTACCAAAGCATACTGACAATGAAGAGTCTTCTCAGAGAGTTTTCTCTGGGGGGGAATAATGTCCACCTTATCACATTTTCCAAGATTTAGTTTTCACATAAAACCCTTATTTCCATACTTGGTGACTAGGCATGAGCCACCTTCCACTCTGCTCTCTAGAGATGTTCCTCGTGCTATTCCCATCAAGTCCAAGAAGGATGCAGCACCATGGATGGTCTCTTTAGGGAGATCTATGATGTCACTTGCACCTTTTGTGCATAACTGCGCAGTGATCCACAGACATCCCAAGCGTGTGGGACATCTGGCCTCTTGGTCTTTCACCCAAGAACATTCATGTCCCACCAGCTGGTGGGTTTTATGAGGGGTGGTCACTGCTCACCCATGCTGATGCAGCAGCCCGCTTCGCAGCTGGAAATGACATCTGGAGGGAGTCAGTAAGAGAAAATCTGACATATTCTGTGCACAACAAAGATCATAATTCTGTATTTTAAATAAGACTGTTATAGACCAAACAAAACACAACACAACACATAAACACTTCCAGGTATAGGGACCAAAGTCCTGGTTTCTGATGCTAGCAGATGAGTGATTTATGCTGAAATCAAGACCTTCCCTCACATCCTACAAACATGCAAAGGATGTGACTGATGGACTTGCTTTGAGTACTGAGTACTATTTTCCGTATTAAACCCCACTCTTGTTGAATTTAAACCCTGCAGCAACACTGCAAAAATATCTTTTCAAGTCTTCTTGTTTCATAACAAAATTCTGATGTCTCAACTGGTTTCCAGAGTTGGAGAGAAAACTCAATATGAAAGCAGATTTCCGAAACACTGTGATTTTTACAGGAAAGAGTTGTTGATTTTTATCTTAACACTGCTGCCTACATGGACAACATCAGAAAGACTTAAACTTCGTTAAAGGTAGGGAGGAAAGCCTCTTGTTTGCATTATAAATCATCACTGACTCTCTTGTGCTCTTTAGATCGCCAGTCAGGCTACAACGGCAGCTTCGCTCCACTGTGACTTACTTTGTCCTGACTCTGAAATGTAAGGTGATGTCTTTAACCGGCAAATGCTTCGTGCATTTTGATAATATCTTGTGACCTGCATGTTTAACTTTTAAATAGTTCTCTACTCTTTTTTCCCATTTCTTGATGAACAGGAATACAGGCAGATAGCACCCTCTGCAGCAAGTGATGGGGAAATGAGAGTTAGATCTCAGCCAGGGACTTTTATTTGTGCTGTATCGGATCTATCCGCTCGAAGCCATCATCCACACTCTGCTTTCAATGGGCAAGGAAAATGGTGGAGGCTGGAGCTGGTGTGAAAGCTGAGACAGGCAGAGGTATCTCAGTCCAATGCTCTCTGCGTTGCACCTCACAGTTTTCCAGGAGTCAGNTTATTTGTGCTGTATCGGATCTATCCGCTCGAAGCCATCATCCACACTCTGCTTTCAATGGGCAAGGAAAATGGTGGAGGCTGGAGCTGGTGTGAAAGCTGAGACAGGCAGAGGTATCTCAGTCCAACGCTCTGCGTTGTACCTCACAGTTTTCCAGGAGTCAGATGGCCACTCCACGTGCACAGAATGGAGATAGTGGCTACATTGAGTTCAAAATATCCAAAATTTTATGGCACATACTGTTTCAAGTATATTTTCTCCTTTGTCCCCAGAGGTTATCTTTTTTTCTTCAAGTCCAACCTTGTCTTATGCCCATAGATGTGAGATTTAAGATTTTTTTTTTTTAAGTTGTAGCTCTTTTACAACGTGTTAAAGGAATCCCAGTCGAAGGACACATCTCTCAGGATGGGAAACTGCTCCAGACTCCAAGCAGATAAGAAACTTTCCTGTGTTGCCCCAGCTGTGGTCACCCCTGTGGTTTAGTCATATGTTCTGCCAACAATGCTTCAGCCACACTGACACAAAAAATGTGGGTTCGGAGTAGTTTTTACCAAACCACAAAACAGCAAGGCAATTTTCTCCAAGTAAGAGTGACAGCAATGGCCCCATCTTCCTGCATGTTCAAGTGATATTTCTCACTAGAGAAACAGCCTTTTTGCTGGACCAGAATTTTAATACCATTTTCCAGTCCTCGTTTGCTTAGAAGATCTTCAGCAGCTTTCCAACAAACCCTGGTCCAGCCCTCAAACCTTCAGCCTTCCTCTACACCAGCTCCTAACTAAAACAGGTTGGAAGCAGACCTCCAAAATTTGAGCAATTTAAGAAAATACAACTATTTGATGAAAAAAAGCCAGGTGTTAGTTTCAGGTGTCATAGGGACTTTGGCTTCCCTTTGACACCTGAATGAACAAGTCCAAGGGTAGCTTGGCTTCTTCTGTGCTCTGCAGCATTGTGCATGATGGAGACACATGGGAGTTAGCCACGTAGGTGGATTTTTCTCTTAATCTCTCTGTGTTTCTATTGAGATTCCACTAAGGGTTCGTTCTAATCTTTGGACTATTTTATAAACCCTTCTGGGAATATTTTTGTGTATGAGAACAAACTTTTGAGATTCACAAACTCTCTTTTTACTGGGACAGAGCAACAATAATGCAATGAAGTGGTTTCTATTTGATTTTTCTGCCTTTGTAAGTGAGAAGAACCCAAAAATTGGAAGAGTTTTAAGAAAGAAACAAAAATGTTTGTAAACTGCTGAATTAAGTTTTGAATTTCAAGTACTCTCAAGACTTCAGATTTAACCTGAAATGTTTAAAAGCAACCNAACAGTAGGCAATTGAACCAAATGTGGCATGTCCCTCCTTTGTGTAGTAGCCATATATAAACTTTCATGGTTTTGTGGTTTTGATAGTGTCCTGGGTTAAGTACACTGAGTGCTGCCAATTTGCACTCCAAGACACCCATAGAAAACAATTTTGCAAACACTGTAAATGTGGCAAATTGCATTGTAATGAAGAATCTATTTTTTTTGATTGATTGAAAATATCACAATGACCACAGGGAATTAATTGGGTAGNTATGTTCATCTGTTTTTGCATGCACACATTTGTGTGGATGGAAAACTGGGCACAGAGACCCAGTAACTTTTACTCTGCCCACGAGATGAAAACTTAATTGCCATTTCAAATCATAATTGTATGATATTATGATATGTGGAGAAAATTTGAAAAATATGCAATTAATATTATTTTCTGCTCTTTGAAAAATTATTTGCCCCCAAATCTCTTCCACAATCTGTTTCAGGCTTTTCAGAATATTCTGGTTTTTGAAGTCACAGAAAGGTCTAATTTTATGGAAGCTAGGGCAGTCATGGTCAAAATTAGATTAATAATGGCTTAGTCTGGGTTTTTTTTTTTTTTNGCTCATACACAAAGTTTACTTCTAGGTAAATAAACTATGGGCAGAAGGCTGTTACAAGGCCAAGGAATCATCCTCAGTTATCTGGGAACACTTCAGGATGGAGAACATTGTGCCATTCTATATTACTTGAAATGAAAAAGCCTCCAAGGAAAATCTTAAAGTGACCTTCTTGTTTTACTCTAGAAATGTGTAAAAGCCAAGTTGCTTTTCCTGGTTTTGCTCTGATGAGTCACTGTAAAGAAAAAGAAATGTCATCCGCATATTGAAAAGGGGAAAAAAAACCACCTGGTACAATTTTTCTAGGCTGCTTAGACTTGCAGATACTGACAGAAGAGGAAAGCATTGTGAATGAATTCCAAGAGCAGGCTACTGAGGGATTTCTGCTTAAAATGCTATTTTGGGTGTTTTTTAGAAACTAAAATAGTGATAAAAATGTTAACCTCCTTTGTCAAGTGCTTAGCAGTTTTCTGCTGAAAAAGGAATAGATGAGTTAGATTATTATTGTTGTTGTTATCATTTTAGAATTATTAGTCTTATTCCATATCTATTGAGTACATCAAATGGCTACTAAAATTGCCATTTCAGCCTGTAAATTTCTAACATACGAGTACCCATGTTTTCTATTCACAAACTAGGAGCTTTTCCTGTTGAATTTCTCTTCTTTGTGATTTTTACCTTGCTTTATGACTGGACAAGATCCTTTGAAAACAATCAGGGTCATAGCCTCTCAGAGACTGTTAATAACTTTCCAAAGCCACAGTGCAGATACAGCTGAAGGGATGCTTCCCCTGTAATTAACTTCAATAACTAAGACAGCAAAACAAGTACCTGAGAACCCTTAAAGATTCATGTCCCTGGCCTTCTAGGATGCTTTGATTTCTACCAGCTTCTCTTTTACTTAAATAACCCAGCAAAGCAATTTTTACTGTCTTAAAATCTTTTCGCAGGCTTTTTTATTTTTTTTTAAATAAAGAAAAAAAAAGCCCTAACTGTAATTGAAGTAAAACAAGATGATAGTGTGTATATAACAGGAGCACTTGGTAACTTGAAACATTATCTGGATATCCCAGACAAACTGATACAGGTCCACAACCTCTAGCAACCCCAGCACTCCAACATCCCAAAAAAAGTCTTGAGGATGCTGTTTCTCTCAAATTGTAGAAATTACTCATGACACAGAAGTTCCATAAATCCTTTGTCCAGGACTTTATCTCTTTCTTGCAGCCTGTGAAATCAACCCATCAGCAGAGGAAGAATGTAGGAGACAGATACTTCTGAAAGTAGAAATTAACTGCCCATTGTCCAGAAGGCAAGAAAATATTTGATCTGCCATTTGAGGTCCATTTTTAGCAATTAATTTTTTATTTGTCTCATGCCTGATGTAAGAGTAAGGTAAATATTTGGAATACTGGATACTTGGAGTATTTGGGTAGGTAAGTTCCACTACATAGAAATGCAGAAATTAGCCTCAAAATACTGAGAAGATATAGATTTACACTAAGTCTAAGGACTGTGCTGCCTTTTAAAGCAACATGGAACTACACAGGTCAAGCAAAGTTTTGTAAGAGATCCTTCTTTGTAAGGTCCTTCTTCATAAAACTTCGGGCAGATCAAATAAAAATTAATTAGGCTCTAAAATAATACGTAATCTTAAATTCTACACTCTGCCCCAACCTTAGTGAAGAAGGCAGAATCACCCACTTTCTTCTCTGTGCATCTTAATATTTATTTCTATGAGCTGCTTTGAACACCTTACTGTAGCAGAATACCTGATGACTGCTTTGTGTGTTGTTGACTAGCTTGTCAGCATTGATGATCTCCTCATTGCTCCTCCGTTTCCTTTGCCTATCAATTAAGTTGTTATTGTTCTCTAAGTCGCAATAATTGGCAGATTTTGCAGACACAGTTGACAGTCACTACACTAAAAAGTGGGGGAGTATGAATAAATTTAAATACATATGCATACGGAAAATGAACGCCTAACAGTATTATATATAGACATCCTTGAAATGATTTCTAAAATAAACAAGAGTCAAAGATAACAATCCAAAGTAGCCCACTGACTGCAATCTGGGAAGCTCGGAAGGAGACAAGAGAAGTATCCAGCAGACAAGGACACAGACATTTTATAGAATCATAGAATGGTTTAGGTTGGAAGGGACCTTAAAAATCATCTAGTTCCAATACCCTGCCACGGGCAGGGACACCTCCCACTAGCCCAGGTTGCCCAAAGCCTCATCCAGCCTGGCCTTGAACCCCTCCAGGGATGGGGCATCCACAGCTTCTCTGGGCAACCTGGGCCACTGCCTCACCCCCCGCACAGGAAAA